>PVJC01001414.1:53329-94606 GCA_004026665.1 Murina feae
GCTGGGCAACTTGGCCCCCCTACCAGCCTGGTCACTCCACTTAACCTGCTGTTCAGTTGTTTGGTCATCCCTTCACTAACCCTGCTGCTGGCCTGGTTGTAGGCAGCCATCTTGTGGGGGCATGAGGGTTAATTTGCATGTTACCTCTTTATTATATAGGATTCGCTTTCCTTTCCATTAACAGCTGCTAATCCTTTTGGTAGTCCTGGTCTTAGCTCCTATGGCACATAACGAATCTTACTTTCTTACCAGATGGCTAATCCCAAAGAATTTTTAACCTTAAACAGCACAATGTAGAGCTCAATCTAAAATGTAAATACTACAGTGTTTCAAACACATCATCAGAAAACAGCATTCATTTCCAGTTCATCTTGCAGACTTTATTAAGTTGCTCTCTGAATTTTGGTCAGCTTATGGCTCAGTAGGGAAATGGAAACATTAATTACATTTGGGACAATTATTTGACTTCAAATGAAAGGTTTAATGAGGAAAGAAACAGACTAAAATACAATTAAAATTTTTAGGGATCCTATTAAATTGGGTAAAACATTTGAGCTAGTGCTCCTTGGCTTTCTTCACTTTGTTCTAATCAGTAATTAAAGGAGTAATTTTAAACTTCTAGGTTATTTGTATTTATTATGAATAAGTGAAAATATAGGTACCAATTTTTTAGCATTTATGTGCTTGGCAGTGTATAAAGTGTTTCAACAATATCTTCTTTGATGTCCCTCAGGAACTTACTAGCCGATATCATCTCCATCACTAAATTCATACACTCACGCATTGCTTTCTACTGCCAATCATACTTTGGGGGCTTAAGAGTTCATTTCTGCTCCATTAGATAAAGGACCTTAAAATACCTTTATTTTCCATAGCAATCACTAATGTCATATTGAAAGTTGGAACTATGTGTGTTTATAATTATTCATGGTTCACCTAAGCATGGTTTAAACGCAAAAGTTGCACCATGGATTTCCCCCCATTCTTTTGACTTTTGTGTAATCACAAAACATACATATATATCGCACATACACCTTCACTACTTGTACAGGGTCACTGAAATCAGCATGGTATGTATATATCACACAATGTATATGTATCAGAATATATATATATGGTCCAGTGCACAAAAATTTGTGCACTCGGGGGGGGGGTCCCTCAGCCACACCTGTGGCCTCTCACAGTCTGGGACCCCTTGGGGGATGTCCACCTGCTGGCTTAGGTCCACTCCCCAGGCGATTGGGCCTAAACTGGTAGTCAGACATCCCTCTGGCAGCCCAGGAGCCTTTGGGGGATGTCCACTTGCCAGCAGGGAACAAGCCTAAACTACAGTCGGACATCCTTAGTGCTGCTGAGGAGGCAGGAGAGGCTCCCACCACCACCACTGTACTGGCAACCGTCAGCCTGGCTTGTGTCTGAGCAAAGGTCCCCCTGTGGGAGTGCACTGACCACCAGGGGCAGCTCTTGCATTGAGCATCTGCCCCCTGGTGGTCAGTGTGTGTCATAGTGACCAGTCATTCCCAGTCATTCTGCTGTTAGGGTCAATTTGCATATTACCCTTTTATTATATAGGATAGAGGCCTGGTGCATGGGTGGGGGCTGGCTGGTTTGCCCTGAAGGATGTCCTGGATCAGGGGGTGGGTCCCGATGAGGTGCCTGGCCAGCCTGGGTGAGAGGCAGATGGCCATTTTCAGGCTGAGCAAGCCCCCAGCAGGGACCCTCACCCACGAGGGTGGGGCCATCCTGGGTGAGTGGCTGATGGCTGTTTGCAGGCTGGTCACAGCCCCCAGCTACCCAAGCTCCCAGCAAGGCTGGCTGAAAGCAGGTATCTGGGGTCCATTTATCTTCTATAATTGAAACTTTGTTGCCTTGAGTGGAGGCCACAGCCTGCCTAGGCAGGCAGCTTCCTCCATCGCTGGGGCAATGAAGCCTCCTGTTTGCTCTAGCTCCGTGGATGCTGGCCGGCATAATGGTTGGGTTAATTTGCATATAGTCGCTCTGATTGGCTGGTGGGCGTTGCTTGGGATATAGCGGAGTGACACAATTAGTATATTACTCTTAGATTAGATGATTATATAGGAACTAGAGGCCTGGTGCACAAAAATTTGTGCACTCAGTAGGGTCCCTCAGCCTGGTCTGTGCCCTCTTGCAGTCTGGGACCCCTCAGGGGATGTCCACCTGCTGGCTTAGGCCCGCTCCCCAGGCAATCAGGCCTAAGCTGGCAGCAGACATCCCTCTGGCAGCCCGGGAGCCCTCAGAGGATGCCCACTTGCCAGCGGGGAGCCGACCTAAGCTGCATCCTTAGCACTGCTGAGGAGGCAGGAGAGGGTCCCACCACGAGCACTGTACTGGCAGCCATCAGCCTGGCTTGTGGCTGAGCAGAGCTCCCCCTGTGAGAGCGCACTGACCACCAGGGGCAGCTCCTTCATTGAGCATCTGCTTCTTCGCGGTCAGTGTGTGTCATAATGACCAGTCATTCCCAGTCATTCTGCTGTTAGGGTCATTTTGCATATTAGCCTTTTATTGTATAGAATAGAGGCTTGGTGTATGGGTGGGGGCTGGCTGGTTTGCCCTGAAGAGTGTCCCAGATCAGGATGGGGGGTCCTGCTGAGGTGCCTGGTCAGCCTGCGTGAGGGGATGACCGTTTTCAGGCTGGCCACATCCCCTGCTGGGGTGCCTGGCCAGCCTGGGTGAGTGGCTGATGGCTGTTTGCAGGCTGGCCACAATCCCTTCAGGGTGGGGGGTCCTGCTGGGGTGCCCCGCCATCCTGGGTGAGGGACTGATTGCTGTTTGCAGGCTGGCCATGGCCCCAAGCCACCCATGCTTCTAGCAAGGCTGGCTGGAAGCAGGTATCTGGGGTTTATTTATCTTTTATAATTGAAACTTTGTTGCCTTGAATGGAGGCCACAGCTTGCCTAGGCAGGCAGCTTGCTTCATTGCCGGGGCAACAATGTCTGTTTGCTCTAGCTCCATGGCTGTTGGCCGCCATTTTGGTTGTGTTAATTTGCATATGACTGATTGGCTAATGGGCGTGGCTTGGGATGTAGTGGAATGACACAATTAGCATATTACTCTTTTATTATATTAGATGTATAATTCTCTGTGTTTTGTGACTTTTTTAATAACTATTTTGTTTAAAACTTACTTTTTCAATATTATATCTTGGACACTTTTATTTTTTAATATATCTACATCTGTGTAATTCTTTTAAAAATACCAATAGTATGGGTATTCTTAGTATATATAATGATTCCTTTATTAATAAACATCTATAGTTCTTTCATGTGTTCATTTGAAACACAGTAAAAGTGATTTTTCTTATATAAATGCAGATATGGGGGAATTTTTAGACAGGTGGTGATAAGTGAGATTGCTAGGTTAGAGAGCATTCATACAGCATGTAAGAGAATCTGCTTCCTCACACTCTGATTATTTAACTTCCTAACCTTTGTTTTTTCTCCTATTTTTGTCCCTTACTGGTGAATTCTGCATATTACTGATTTTTAGTGAGATTAAGAAGTGTTTCACATATTTATTGGTCATTTGTAGTTCTGTAAATTTTCTATTTACATCATTTGTTCATTCTTTTCAGGAAAAAAAGTGTTCATCAGTTCACTGAGGATATTTAAGGAAGAGTCCTTATATCTGAGCTAATAAAGCATTTTCTTAATCATTTAATTGCTTAAAGATTAAGCGTTTGAAATTATTGTCTAGAAAAATAAAACTTGGATGTGATGTTTCATTTTTATATAGCAAGATTCACTCAAATATTTCCTGTTCCTGTCATGTCATAGACCACAGTCTTCTCTTAAGTATTCTTGCCAACAGATTCTAATTCCTATGACCTTAAACACACACACACACACACCACCACCACCAACAACAACAGCAGCAACAACAACATCATAGCAATATCTTTAAAATCTCATGTCATCATGATATTTACATTTCCAGAGAAGTCTAAAACTGCAAGAAGTTCTACCGCATGATTTAGAAATCCATCTTAGGCAGTTCACTGAAAGTGTGGAGGAGACTCAGTCTTCAAGGAATTCTTATTCTGTAAGAAGTAAAACTTGTTTATTAGACTTCTCTTGGCTCTGTCAGTCATGATCTACTTAGCATAAAAATGAAGTTATGCTAAATCAACTTGATAGCACTGGATAAGTTCCAGAACTCAATGTCTGCATGTGTATAAATACATGCTGATTCAAACTTAAGTACCTAAAGCCCGTAAGTTACTTTTTGAATGATTTTGAGGATAGAAAAATAATTAAAAAGCCAGAGGTAATCTCAAGATTTTTGCTGACAAGGCAACAGAACATTGGCTTGAAATGCACCTCCTCAGGGAACATGGCAAAGAACGTGGCTTTTTATAGTGGCCTCATATAATTTGGCTAATGGAGAGCCATTGAGATCTACAGAACAGTTTTGGAGTGCCAACTTATAAAAGAATAGATGTTTCTCATCATCATACATACTCCTGATATATTTCTGCATGACTAGTAAGCCAAACTCTAATGCTAGAAACTTCCAGAAGAAGAATTAGATTTTTAGGACATGTTTGGGCCTCTTTATCCCATTTTGTATCATTAAAATGAACACACTGTTAAAAATACTCAGAGATCTCTTAAAAACACGTTATGTATTTAAAAAAGTATCTTCTTTCCTGCTACTGATAAATAGCTACAAATATAAACTTCCACTAAAGGATTTTGAAAGATTTTAAAAATATCAACAGGAAGATTATGGATATTTTCCTAACAAACATGACATCTGGTAACTTCTCTGCTACGATCTGTAAGCGGCTTAAACTGTCACTTAACTTTGTCAAAAGCAACCTTAGTAAGAAGCCAAACAACCTAAAGAATAATAATTAATATAGCAACAACTGTACAAGACTCTAATATTGGTGGCTTTGCATTTGACTGCCAGAGAAAGTTAAGATTAGCTCAACTTTAAAGAGAGAAAAATTACAATTAGCCAATCTATTATCTTGTACTCTATGTAATCTTATGTCCTTATACAAAGTGTCTTATATGAGTATCTCAGTTATCTATCCTGCATAACAAATGACTCCAAAAGTTACTGGTTTAAAGCAACATTATGTTATCATATTCACCATCGTGTGAATCATGTAGGCTAGAGTTCCATGTGATTTCTTCTGCGTCTGCAGATGGCTTACTACATGCCTGGCACTTTGGTGAAGTTGAGGTTAGTTGGAGAGAACCTCTTCTTGATCTGAAGACCATGAATAGAGAAATAAGCTATATGCCCTGACTTACCCAACATGTAATGAGGAGACAGGAGCACCCTAATAGACACTTTTATTAAAAAGCAGGAATAAACTGGCCTGTGTGGCTCAGTGGTTGAACGTTGACCTAAGAACCAGGAGGTCATGGTTTGATTCCTGATCAGGGCACATGCCCACGTTGCAAGGCTCAATCCCTAGTCAGGGGTGTGCAGGAGGCAGCCAATCAATGATTCTCTCTCATCATTGATGATTCTATCTTTCCCCCCTCTCTGAAATCAGGCCGGGATGAGGGACCCTCCCACCCCCACCAAGTGCACAATTTTTTGTGCACCGGGCCCCTAGTCTAATCTAATAAAAGAGTAATATTAAAACTGACCATTTCTTCGGGATGCCTAAGCCATGCCTATCAGCCAATCAGAGCAGCTGTATGCAAATTAATCCAGGCAAGATGGAGGCCGGCAGTCACGGAGCTAGAGCAAACAGGAGGCTTCCGTTGCACCAGGAGTAAACTGTCTGCCGGCCAGCAGGGCTTCTCCCGGCTCCAGGCAACATTGTTGCAACATTGTTTCAATTATAGAAGCCTTGGAGCTGAAACAAACAGCAGGCTTCCATTGTACCAGCGATGGAGGAAACTGCCTGCCTAGAGTCTACTAAGGCAACATTCTTTCAATTATAGAAGCCACGGAGCTGAAGCCAACAGGAGGTTTCGTTACCTGCCTAGGCCTCGGCTTAAAGGAACAGTGTATCAATTATAGAAGATAAATAAACCCCAGAAACCTGCTTTCCAGCCAGCCTTGCTGGGATGTTGAGTCAATGGGAGCTGTGGGCAGCCTGAAAGCCTGAAAACAGCCCTCAGACCTGCACCCAGGCTGGCCACACTCCAATGGGGTGAGGGACCCCACTATGGGGCTTGGCCAGCCTGCAAACAGCCATCAGCCCCTCACCCAGGCTAGCCAGGCACCCCAGTAGGGACCCAAAACCTGAAGGGGCTGTGGGCAGCCTGAAAATGGCCCTCAGCTTGTCACCCAGGCTGACCACACCCCAATGGGGTGAGGGTCCACATTGGGAGGCTTGGTCAGCCTGCAAACAGCCATCAGCCCCTCACCCAGGCTGACCAGGCATGCCAGCAGGTGGACATCCCCAGAAGGGTCTCAGACTGCGAGAGGGCACAGGCTGGGCTGAGGGACCTTCTGAGTGCACAAATTTTTGTGCATAAGGCCCCTAGTATATATATATTTAAAAAACAGGAATAATGGAAATAACATAGAAGTCACTGGTCTGAAGTTAATCAGATCCAGAAAAGCACAAGTTGCCATTTACCTTTGCTCATAAGAAAGAGAGTATGTTGAGTAGGACTCAAATATGTTCCCTGGGAGTTGTTCTTGGCTGCTGGCCTAAAGCTCTGGACCCTTGAAACTACCCTCTGAATCATCTTTTTCTTAAGAAAAGGCCTAAATTTACACAGAGTAGTGCACTCAGTCTACTTCCTGCTAGTAGGAAGTTAGGGGTTCAAAACTTTTTTGTTTTGAAGGGTCTGTTGCTTTCAGTTTAAGTTGGTGTAATTCTTTTTAAAAACCTATGAAATTTGTAATGTATAAATTATAATCAAATGATTTTGACTATAAAGAGTTTTTATAAAGGAAGTTCCTCTTCAAGAACTTTGTCAATGGAGAAAGGAAATCAAACTGATAACTCGCTTAAAAACATGAAATTAGCCAAGTGTACGCCAAACTATTAACCAGTTATTTTTATCTTTTATGGAAAAACTGCCTTTAGCCAATGAGTTGTGTGGTAAAAATATTTGTGGTAAAAGTGCTTGCAACAAAGATGTTTACGGCAAAATATATACGTATGTATACATTAAATTTATACCTATAAATTCAGATTCTAAAATACTAGAATGGAATTGACCTGTTGCATCACTGGAATGGAGATAAGGCTAAAAGCCATAAAAGTAAGCACAAATGAAAAGGTTAACAGATTTGGCTGCATAAAAATTGAATATTCCACATAGAAGTATTAAAAACCAGTAGTGTGGAAAACTGACCTAAAACTGTGACATTTGCAGACTTTTTAAAAACTCATGGACTGCAAAGGAATTTATGTAGAGAAAAATAAGATAAGATATTCCTCCTTTCTCCTTCCCTTTCATACTTTCTCCCCCTATCCTTCCACACACTCTCTAGTCTCATCTTTTTCTCTCACAGAACTTTATTTACCATTTACAATATGTGGTGCCCCGTGAGCACAGTTTCACTCTCCGTGGTTTCAGACACTAGCAGTCAACATGGTCAGTCATGGGCTGGTGGCTCTTTAATTACAAAAGACAGGCCAGTCTGGTTCATAAACCTTTGGATAGTTTATTGAAGACAGGATGCCTGACCACCATGTGAGAGAATATGGCTGGGAAACAATCTAATAATATGATTGAAAACATAGAAATGATTACAGCTCAGGAGAGAAGCTAGAACCAGAGACAGTGAGGAGAAACACAGCTTGGGTAGGGCATTTCCCACCTTTTGATAACAGTGGCCTTACTTGACTTTGTATTTTATCCTATTTCATTAAGTGGCAATTATGTACTTTTTGAACATTAGTGAGGAGTTGGAAAGCATTTAAAAGCAACAAACTTCCGAGAGAACCAAGATGGTGGCATGAGGTATATACCTAAATGCACAGCCTCCACACCTACATTATAGAAATACAACTATACAGATAAACGGCCATCCTCCAGAACCAAGGGAGGGGAAGCTTTACATCTAGAAGGCAAGAGGAGTGCTTTGAGACTGAATAGAAGCTCCCGGTGCCCAAACTGAAAGGTATGTGCAAAACGGAGGCGGCGGCGCATGGTGGTGCGGATGAAAACGGTTGCAGTGGTGATCCGGTCCACGGCTTGGAAGATTATAAACTCCTGGGTTGCACTGAATGCAATGTGGGCTGTAGGGCAACGGGGCAGCGGAAGACCAGTGGCGTTCTAGCAGTGCTGTTTGCAGCCATCACTGACGTGGAGATTCGGGGACTGAGAATCGTGCGCAGACCCCAGGGCTTGGAGATGCCAAAACCCGGTAGAAACTGCGGCATCAGCAGAGGGGATGCCATTGTGAGTTGCTCCACCCCCGGTGATTCTGAGACCCCACCCTACCTACAATCCCGCCCAAGCTGTGCGCCTGCCTGCCTGCCTGCAACATAACCTAAGGGTCTGCAGCTGAGACAGAACTCCAATAGATCCAAACTCAAAACAATGAGGAGAAAGGCCTGCAGGTCATTTCCCCTCAGTGATACCTCCCAGTGATAACTACAACAAGACTGTGCACCCAGCCTTCAAAGGCGTACAACAAGAGTGTCCACCCCAGGTGATTGGGGAGGCTGAATCACTGGGCCCTATAAGACACCTAGCACAGAAAGCCAAAATGCAGAGACTAAAAAACAGGTTACAAAAGACAGAAATGGAGGAATGACTGGATATAGAGTTCAAAACCATGGTTATTAGGTTTTTCAAGAATTTCCTAGAGACTGCTGATAAATTTAGTGAGACCCTCAAGGATATGAAAAAGAACCAGCTAGAAATTAAGCATACACTGACTAAAATAAAGGATAATATACAGAGATCCAACAGAAGACGAGAGGATCGCAAGAATCAAGTCAAAGATATGAAATATGAAGAAGCAAAACCCACCCAGCCAAAAAAGCCAAAACAAAAAAACAAACAAAAAAACAAATGAAAAATCAAAAAGTATGAAGATAGTGTAAGGAGTCTCTAGGACAACTTCAAGCGTACCAACATCAGAATTATAGGGGTGCCCGAAGAAGAGAAAAAGCAAGATATTGAAAACCTATTTGAAGAAATAATGACAGAAAACTTCCCCACCTGGTGAAAGAAATAGACTTCTAAGTCCAGGAAGCGCAGAGAACTCCAAACAAAAGGAACCTAAGAAGGACCACACCAAGACACATCATTACTAAAATGCCAAGAGCAAAGGACAAGGAGAGAATCTTAAAAGCTGCAAGAGAAAAGAAGTTAGTTACCTACAAGGGGGAACCCATACGACTATCAGCTGATTTCTCAACAGAAACTTTGCAGGCCAGAAGGGAGTGGCAAGAAATATTCAAAGTGATGAACAGAAAGAATCTACAACCAAAATTACTTTACCCAGCAAGGCTATCATTCAGAATTGAAGGTCAGATAAAGAGCTTCACAGACAAAAAAAGCTAAAGGAGTTCATCACCACCCAACCAGGATTATATGAAACGCTGAAAGGTATCCTTTGAGAAGAGGATGAAGAAAAAGTAAAGATAAAAATTATGAACAACAAATACATATCTATCAACAAGTGAACCTAAAAATCAAGTGAATAAAAAATCTGATGAACAGAATAAACTGGTGAATAGAATAGAATCAGAGGCATAGAAAGGGAACGGACTGACAATTTTCAGGGGTAAAGGGTGTTGGGGGTGCGGGAAGAGAATGGACAATGATTGTACACCTATGGATGAGGACAGTGTTGGGGGGGGCAGAGGATGGGGTGGGAAATGGGAGGAGGGGAGCTATGGGGGGAAAAAAGAGGAACTGTAATAATCTGAACAATAAAGATAAATTAAAAAAATAAATAAATAAAAGCAACAAACTTCTATTAAGAACAAACAGTATATAACGTTTTGTGATATAAATAAGCATAATCTCACATATTAAAATTGCATTCTTATCTCTTACAGTAGGAGAACAGATATTTCTCGGGTTTTGCATATTGTGCAATTCCATAATTCTGTCATCAATCCTTTCCAACTTTGTATCTACATAAATAACACTATATTGTATAGTTATTGTGGTCTTTAGTGTATACATCTACTCTATTTGGCTAATTTTGCAGTCAATGGCCCTCAGTCTAATAGAATTTCCTCTAATTATTTTTCTTTTCTCACCAGATTTAAAATTATCTATGTAGTTGGTTCATGGTAAATGCTTAAACAAATACCATGTCTTACAAAATAACTAAAAGCAACTTGTCCTAGTAGAAGTGCATCTTGACAATTAAGTAGTGGGTAGCGTCTTTCTAAGACATTTTAATCATATGGAATTTGGATTATCAATGAGGTATAACAAAGAAAGGTTTAGTGCTGTAAAAGGCTGGCTGAGAGTTTGCCCTTAAATAATGCATTGGTTTGAATCATTTCTATCTCTATGACATTTTAGAGTGTTTATGGACCCTCTGGTCTCTTAAGTTCTAAAGTTCATTTTCTCTTCTATTTTTAAGGTAATTTTTTCTTATTTTCTACATTTTAAAATTTGGAAAAAAATACTGACTTTTGGAGGCCTATCCTTATGCATTTTTTCATAACCATCATATACTCATTTTCCATTTTAACATTTGCCCAGAAAATTTGGTTTGGAAAGTAAATCATAAAAGTTTGTAGATCTGACATAAATGAAAACACCACCAAAAGAGTTAAAAGTAATTGTTGCCTTGCAAGAAACCAGATAGCTGTAGTAAAACTTATTTCTCTAATATATAGCATGTGTCTTACCGATTTATTTCTAGGCAAGGTTTTTATTCTAAAATAAATTCAAAACTGACAACATAGCAATGAAAACTCAGATAAATCAGGTTTGGGAACTACAAAGCCAGCTGGAACTTACCTCCTCTAGATTTCTCCAACTAATCTTCAGATTTCTAAAAATTTGTAAAATAACACTGAGGATAGTGAACTCAAAGAACAGAACTTAAATATCTAGTGAGCCCAATCCAACTAAATGGTTCTCGGCACTCAAATCATTACGGGGATTATTGGAAGTTGGAAATTCAAGTGCCCTCACTTTATCCACACTATGCTTGAACATCCCAAACTGCTGATTCTTCTGTTATAATCAGCCATTTCTAAATAGGGATTTCTAGGTTATGGACATTTAAGAAAGTACAAACTGTTCTAACATTTGTAAAAGCCAGAAATCTAACATGAAATGATTTACTCCAAATTTTATCCAATCATTTTGCCAATCCATTGGGAAAACATGAATTTTAAATTCATATATATTATTTACTAGCTGTACCCGGCCACGCATTGCTGTGGCTCAGTCTAGTTAAATGGAAAAGAAAGAAAAGAGTTTCTAATATGTTTAATTGCACAATGCTTGTGAGTATACAATATTGTTTGTTGTTCTATTATCTGTGCAGATATATAGATTTTCTGGTTTGCCGACTCTAGAACACACAACATATAATTGTCCATGTGAGAAGCAATCGTGTCTAGATCTAAACCGCACAGTTCTAAAGACTGGCCCTGAGCTTTGTTGATGGTGATTGCAAACACCAATCCAATTGGGAATTGCAGTCTCTTAAATTGAAATGGCATATCCGTTGGAATCATAGGAATGCGAGGAATGAGGAATCTTCACCTTTGAAAGGTCCTGTCAAGATTGTTGCTTCTACCACTTTGCTCATTAATTTTTGTACTGCAAGCCATGTGCTGTTGCAAAGCTTTGGATGATTGATATTTTGCAACATAATTGGCACGCCGATTTTCAATTGCAGTACGTGCAGTGGCATCCCTGGCAGATTCAGTGAATTCAAAAATTCTGTTGAGTAATTAACCACTTCATCTGCTTCTACAACAGTGTTGAGGGATTTGTATGTGACTGCCTCGCTTTGAATGTTAGACTGAATAATACTGTTAAATTCACAGACGTCTTTGTTCTTGGCTGAAAGAATAGCTCGTTCACTCAGCCAATCATGATTCTTATAATTGATTTGAATATTGGGAAATACTTTTTCAACCAAATCTTCCTTTGAAGTCACTAAATTGCATGGATCATAAATTGGAAACATTGAAATGGAATCGTAAAATATTTATTTTTTATTTTATTTTTTTTAATTGTAAAATATTTAGTATAGCATGTGTTGCTTTTATGTCCAACAGATGGCGTTGTTTTTCAAAAAAAGCATATTTTTTTTAAAAAAACAACACAGGTGTGACATCTATAAATAGTACGTATATAAAAACATGCGCATATTCGAATGCAATGTTGTGTCAAAATTTTAAAGTAATCGGTGAAGAACTTTCGGAGATTTAAGATTTTGAACAAACGAACATTTACATTTTTATTTATATAGATTAAATTGTTTTTATTTTTATTTTTTTAAAGAGAGGGAAAGAGAAAAGCATCAATGTGGGAAAGAAACATCAATCAGCTGCCTTCTCTGTTGCCTCCCGTACATACCAGACTAGGAATCAAATCTGTAACATGGGTATATGTCCTGACCTGAAATTGGGATGATGCTCACCACACTAGCTGGGGATAATTCATATTTTTTTGAAGCTGAAAAGTAATACTAACACTGAAAATATGGTAATCTCACAATTGGTGGTATTTTAGTTCTTGACTCCACAGATGGGAGAGGGAGGTGAGGAATAGTATTAAATAACATTTTCGTCAGCTCTTCCTCACTCTAGTGAGAATATTGTCAGTTGGTTAAAACCTGAAAGAAGGCCAAAATTTTCGTTTATTCAATCATTTCCTAGTATGAGTGTACTTCAATTATCCCACCACAGAACAATGTTCTTTGGACATAAATTCTCTAGAGAGAATGGAATGGGTACTTTATCAGTAGTTTGATAACTTATTCATTTTTTTGGTCTAAATACCCTTAAAATCAGGCAATCTTTTCTAATATCTTACTTTCACCAATTCTTTTTCAACTAGAAGTATTAATGTGCTGCATGTCATGCCTGGAGTGAAATTTTACAAGTTATGATTACTCTCCCACTTCAGAAACACAAAAAAGAATTTATATACATATTCTGTACTTCCCACTGGGCACAGATTTCTACCTGCAAGGTTTCAGTTGGAACTCTGGTTTGGCTAATTTTCAACCCAGCACTTCATTCATTCAACCACTGTTCTCTCCTCCCGATCTTTTCACTTCCTCCTACTCGGCTGTTTACTGGTTCATGTCATTTACTAGGCTATCAACCTCAGGCAACTAAAACCAGTGATGTATGAATCTCTATGTATCTTCCCCTAAGAACAGCTCAAGTATCTGCTGAAAATATGTTAAGACTGTATCTCACAGTTGAAATTCTTCAACATTAAAAAAACTCATGTTTTCTTTATTTTCTTATTAGATTTAGACCCCAGGTTTTAGCATATGTCCACTTTCCACCCATTAAGCCTTTTTTGATCTTCGAAAATTGCTAAAACATTAATTTTTTTCCTAACACAGGGCAATAGACTTACATTTTCTATGTTACATTTCTATGTTACTTACATTTTGGTGTTACCAAAAGTATGCACCAAGAGTGGATAGATATCAGTTTACAGAAGTGTAGTGTTTGGTTTTAAAGCCAAATACGCTCATGCTTTTATACTATACCAGGTTTAACAAAACATAATAAAATCACACCATGTTTGTGTGTGACATGCCTACATTTTATAAATGACAAGGGAGTGGGTATAATATCATCCTCTAAAGCAGCGATTTTTAACAGGTGTGCCACAAGAGGCAACTGGTGTGCTGCAAGAATTTTTAAAACGTGATACCTGACTATTTAGTCAGGGGCACTGACCTCTTTTCCCTGAGGTTGGCAATTTAAAAAACTGACAACAGTCAACACAACAACAGCCATTCAGTGTGAATGAATCAAAATTATACCTATTTTCGGTCAGGTCAATAAAATATAGATATTTTTTGGTGCGCTGCAGGATTTTAGTAATTAGTTTATGCGCCATGAAGTGAAAAGGTTGAAAGTCGCTGCTGTAAGGGTCTCGGTGCAGCCCAGGCGCGTGGGCTTCTTTAAGACTTTGCAGCCGCTCCAAATGTCACACCACCAGATCAGAACAGAAGTGAGTCTTAGCACCCAGCAGCCGCTGGCAAAGTGTTCCCTCTGCAGCTCCCAGAAACTACTGCCTTCCTTCTGCCTTTTCCAGCCCTCACTCCGAATCTAGGGCAGGGTTCTTTCCTGCTCAGTTCACGGCACCTTGCCATTACCACTTCCCTTGCTCTTGGTCTCAATGCCTCCTAGGGGTGTTCTTGTTCAACAGAAATCTAGAAATTCTGGCAGCAAAATGGACACTTGGGCATTAAATGGCCAAACAGTGTTAGTGAAATGCAAGATTTCTGGTCCCACTTGCAGTCTCTGAAGGAGTGGAATATCTTATCTTTCAACCGAAGGTTTGTTTTTTCTATGTGGTTATAAGCTCTTTCATCAGAATACAGAAGTTACATTTCTCCTGTGTGGCACTCAGAAGGCAGAGCCATATATATCTACGACAGGCAAGAACTCCGGTGAGTATGTTGTTTCACACTCTCTGAAATACTTCTGACACAGAAACTCTCAGAGGAGGACAGTCTACCCCATAAGATTCCTATTTAGTGGCACCCTCATTTATTTAGCCACTTTACAATATTGTGTTCATCTGATTAAGAATCAAAAAGTACAAATCTTAAAGATACTATCTTTACATTGTCATAAGCCTACATTTTTTGAGAGGTCGTTGGTATATTCTCATCCCTTTGTTTAGACTCCATACATTATTCTCCAAGTTATCATATTTTTAAAACAAGAATAAAACGTCATAGGCCTTGAGAGGCACCATCCTCTCTGTTGATATCCATCTCCCTCTCTCACCTGTCCCTGAACGAACCCACATTACAATTCTGAAATTTCTACTACAATCGATTTTTTTTTATTTAGGTATTGCTAAAACTAGAGAAAAGTTGACAATCTTACATTGGAAAATAATTATTTCTATTTACCCTAGTTCTTATAACTTGCTCTTATATGTTTTTAATTTCTAAACTTCTTATATAAACCTGTAGGATTCACAGGTGACAGTGGATACCCGACACAGGTGAATTTGGCTGAGACTGAGTTCTTTTAGTTTCTTACTATTTGACAGCCTATTTGGCCCCATTATTTAACAGTGTAAGAAATGATCCAGTAAAGTTAATAATCCACTGGGAAAGCAAAAGTAAACTTACATAATGAAGCATCTGCATATATAATAAGGGAATGAGTTAAGTGAGTTTAATATTTAAACTCTGAATAACCCTTACAAATAAAGCAATATTCCACATACAATCCAAAATCTTACAGGCTTATTTTCAATGGCAGCTTCCTGGCTTTTTAGAACTAAAAAGAAGTTCTATCCAACCACTTCAAAAGCATACATAAAAGAGCTTTAATGTAGATATCAGAAGAAATATAAAAGAAATATATGGAAGAATGACATTGTGATAATAAGAAATAGTTGGTTGCAAGACTTTTTAAGTAGATTATGCAAAGCTCCCATTTATATTCCAAAAAATTATCTAGTAAGCAGGTTTCTATCTTCATGGTAAGAAAAACTGTTAAAAATGAGGAGGTCAGGAGGTCTAAACATAGATAAATTATAGTACCCTTGACATTTTAAAGTGATTTCAGGGACAATATAGTTCTTTATTGACTACGCTAAATTCTGTGAAACTAAGAAGAATCATAGAGCCTTCTCAATTGACTGATAAACTTTCAAGCAAGCAGGAATCTCCCAAAACATCACTGAACTTAGGGTTTCTTAGATTCTCCCATAACCTTTTTCGGGACAATAAATCTGTTCCAATACATTGCACCAAAATGACCTCTCCTGATTCTCAATCAGTTTTGTAATGAAAAATAAGAATGTTCTCTTTGCTATAGAGCATCCCTTTGAATGTGTAAAATAACTAATGTCATCAAGTACCAATCATTCAAGTTTAGACTATTCTTCAGTTTCCTCAATAGGTCCTCAGATAAAAATGGTTCCTCAACCTTTTAACATCTTAAACTAACTCTTAACATCTCTAAAAATTTCAGTTAATCAATATTTTTTAGAAATGGAACTCAGAACTAGACACACGAATCCATGTAGTGTCGGCCCAGTGAAGAAACAATTAGGAATTAATAAGTTGATCTGGAATCCTACATGTATAAATTTAGTCCAAGATTGCAATAGTCTTATTTTACTAACTGTGAGATAATAGAAATTCTATTTATTGGTATCTGCTTGGTGCAGAGGTCTGAAATGCTTGTTGTAATTTCCTAACTAATAAGAGCCTTAGGAGCATCCTCTGTTCTAATGTTTCATCTTTGACCCTGGTTCCTGACACAGGGCTTCCAAATCCATTGGAATTTCTGGGTGATAGGAAGGCCTTTTGTTCTAATGAGGAGGCTTTGGGTGGGGTCCTGGATGGCACCTGGATGAAAATTAGTCCTCAGAAAGACCAACCCATAATTAGAAGCTTGGAATTTTCAGCGCCAACCCCACCCAATTCTCCACAGAGGGAAGAGTGACTAGAAATGGAGTTAATAATTGATTATGTCTATGTGAGGAAGTCTCCACAAAAATCCCAAAAGTATGGGGTTTGGAGAGCTTCTGGGGTCAAAACATCCACATCCTGGGAAAGTGGTACATCCCACATCCCAACATGACAGGGAGCAGACACCCCTGAGTTCGGAAGACTCCCAGAGCTCGTTTTCTGAATCTCTTCACCTGACTGTTCATCGCTATCCTTTATTATATCCTTTAATAAAATAGTGAATGAAAGCAACTATTTCCCTAAGTTCTGGAAGCCACTCTAGCAATTAATATAACCTGAGGAGAAGGTCATGGCAGCCTCTGATTTGCTGTCAAGTCGACAGAAGTTGTGGATAACCCGAGGACTTAATACTTGTGAACGGCATCTGAAGTAGGGCAGGAGCAGCCTGTGGGACTGAGCCCAAACGAACTGGTGGGACCTGACACTATGTGCTGGCAGACAGTGTCAGAATTGAGTTGTAGGATGCCCACCTGGTGTTGCTGAATCGCTTGGTGTGGGGAAACCCCACACAGCTGGTATTGGAAGTGCTGTGAGTGTGGTAGTCATGTGAGAGTAAAGGAGAATCACAGGGGGAAGACTGAAAATTTTCCCCAACAGTAGCCTAGACATAGCACTGCTGTTTTATGAATTCCTCTCTTAATACAACACATCATTTTCATCTGACATTCTGTCAAAAGGCATTTCAAAAAAATTTAACATATTTTTCTATGAATGCCTTCTTAGTACTTTAGGAAGTTTTAACGCCTTTCCTTTTTATTGTAATAGACATCTATTCTTTGTTATCTCCAGATCTTCATATACTATTCCAGTATTTGTTATTTGAGACAACCAGTCCTCATTCCCTTCCTCAACAATCTTGATTGTTTTGGGAATAGCCAATGAGTTGATTGAACCAGGAGACGGACATTTGATACAGTCTTTCTCTTTTTAAGTTGGAATCAAACAAAGAGATTATATTCTTCCCTGGTTATGAAACTACTAGGGGCCCGGTGCACAAAAATTTGTGCACTCGGGGGGTCCCTCAACCTCGTCTATGCCCTCTTGCAGTCTGGGACCCCTCAAGGGATGTCCACCTGCTGGTGTGCCTGGCCAGCCTGAGTGAGGGGCTGATGGCTGTTTGCAGGCTGGCCAAGCCCCCCAGTGGAGACCCTCACCCCATGGAGGTGTGGCCAGCCTGGATGAGGGGCTGAGGGCCGTTTTCAGGCTGCCCACAGCTCCCATTGACCCAACGTGGCTGGTTGGAATTAGGTTTCTGAGGTTTATTTATCTTCTATAATTGAAACTTTGTTGCCTTGAACAAGAGCCTAGTCAGGCAACGAAGCCTCCTGTTTGCTTCAGCTCTGTGGCTTCTATAACTGAAACATTG
Organism: Murina feae; assembly: GCA_004026665.1. NCBI lineage: Eukaryota > Metazoa > Chordata > Mammalia > Chiroptera > Vespertilionidae > Murina > Murina feae. Next base: position 71,274 of record PVJC01001414.1, read on the forward strand.
TTGCCTTGAGCAGAGGCCCAGCCGACTTAGGTAGGCAATTTCAACTCCATCGCTGGTGCAATGGAAGCCTCCTGTTTGCTCTAGCTCCGTGGCTGGTGTCCGTCATCTTGGCTGGGTTAATTTGCATACAGCCACTCTGATTGGCTGGTGGGCGTGGCTTGGCTGGTGGGCATGGCTTAGGTGTCTCGGAGTGATGGTTAATTTGCATATCACTCTTTCATTAGATTAGATAAGATGCAGGAACTGCCAGCAGTAGTGTGCCTCATATGAATAAAACTAGCCTGCGAAAATAAACCAATTTGTGATGAAAAGTAATGTCCACTCTGGCTGTGTTCAGATCCTGCTTCCAATTGTCCCTGGAACTTAGTTGTACCCAACTAGTTCTAACAAATAGAGATTTTTCCATCTAAAGTTTTTACTTATACCTTCCTCCCTACTTTGTGTCCTATATTAACTTTCTATTGTTGCAATAACATGAACTTGGTGCTTTAAACAATACAACTTTATTATCTTAGAGTTCTGTGAGTCAGAAATCTGACAAGAGTCTCATTAGCTAAAATCAAGGTGTCAGCATGGCTGAGTTCTACTCTGGAGGCTCTAGGTAAGAAAGTTTCTTTGTCTTTTCTAGGTCCTAGATACATCATCTACATTCCTTGGCTTAATGTTCCTTTCCCTCATCTTCCAAGTCAGCCATGTTGCGTTTCTCTGATGATTCCTCGGTATTCACATCTCTCCAATCCAGATCTCAACTGGGAAAAGCCTTCTTGAGGACTCACATGATTAACTTGGACATACCTGTATAATCCAGGATAATCTCCTCATTTCATGGTCCTTAATTTTAAGCACATGTGCAAAGTCTTTAGCCATCTAATGTAACACCTTCTAAGGTTCTTAGGGTATAGGGAGGGACACCTTGCGGGTGGGAGGCATTCTACTGCTCACCACTACAAAATAAACCAGCATTCCATCCCCTATGTCATTCAGTTCAGTAATAAAAACATATTTAACAGGAGAAGCCAGATACCCCCCATATTTACAGATGCAAGTTATTCAACATTATTTGGGAACAGCTGTTTAATTCACAGCTGTTTAATTGTTTTTCAGGAAAGAAAATTTTGGTTGGTTTTATCTTCTTCAGAAGATGAGTTTGAAGATCCTTACTGAATTTCCCCAGTATACAACAGGATGCAATCTTTGAAATGCAGAATTTAAAGTAGTTCGGTACCCACATACTTGAAGCCTGAGGGAGCTAGCATTCTTGAGCATAGGGAGTAAACACAGCATCTCTCTTTGTTTTACTAATAGCTTTGTTCCCCCAAGCTGCCAGCACAACATCTGCCAGGGCGGAATGCGCTCCTTCCACACACCATGGAACTTCTGCTAGCCGGAAAAGGACCTAAGCTTCATGGTGTCAGGGCAAGTGCTTCCCAGGCACTCAGCAGTTTTCAAAAGACAAAAAGTTCCAAGTAGAAATGAAGCTGCAACCCCTCCTCTCCCAAAATCTTTAGAGTGGTTATGGAGTTGTTGATTCTGTAATGATCTCATACTGTCTGCAATTTTATTGATTTTGTTTTTCAACAGAACTGTTAAAGATTACAATTCTCAGATAGGCAGAATGTGGGCAGATGCTCATATGCTCGCACATAGTTCTGCCAAGATATTTTTACATCTTTCTGCACTTAAGGCAAAATGAAGACATGTGTTATAGATTTATGCTACTGGTAGCGCCACCCTCCCCCCACAAGAAGATAGTTTTCTTGAGCACTCATTTCCTAGATGAAGTATTAAAACAACTCTACCTAGAAAAAATGAACAAATCTTTCAAAATGAAAGAGATTTGCTTCTGAGGCAATGTACAAAACAATCCTAATTACTAAAACCCATTGAAATGGCAATTTAGGTCAGCATATCCAAATGTCACCCCTGCTACTTCTAGTTCATTATAAATGTCCTGTCACATTTACTGGTTAAGCATCAAAATGCTGCAACAGCTTATGCTCTGTTGATGTTCATTCATCTATTGTACATCAGAAGAGCTCATTTCAAATATGGCATGAAAGAGAGAAAAGTAAGCAAAAAATAAACTCAGACAAGACTTGAAATAAATTGCCCCAGGAAAAACATTCAAGAAGAAAAACTGCAAAACCATAGCTTTACCTTGGGAGACTTGGGCAGACCTGCGGTGCGTTTTTCGGCTATGTTCAGCAGAGCTGGCTTTGCTTCTTCCACTGAGGGATGTTTGGGAGGGCGAGGTGGCGGGTGCAAGAAAGAGCTTTCATATCTTCGCATCATGTAGTACTGTTCTTCAGTGATCTCTTCAATCAGAGTCCTGACTAGAAATGATCCTGTATCCTGAGACAAATTACTAACTAACTGAACAGTCATATTCAAGCGGCTGACAGGAATTTCCCAACATTCTGCGGGGTTGGCCAAGTCACTTACGAGTAGATAAGAGTCCGTGATAGCTTCCTCCAACCGCAGTCCTGGCGTAGCCGCCAAAATATCTTCTTCAATGAAAAGATCTCTCACTGATACCTTCACATTGAAGGGCAAGTGGAACCGCGCACAGAGCTCCGAGATCTGGTACTGTTTCTTATCATGAATCACCTCCACGAAGCCTCCTTCCATGTATAAAGGGAGCAGGGCTGCCTCGTAGGATTCTTTGAGGATTTTTTCACAGGCCAGAACATTCACCACTTTTCTGATCCCCTCAGAGAAGACTTCAGCCGTCTGTGAGCGATGCACGAGGAACTGGTCCCCGACAGATACGGACGACAGCTCCTCATGCGGGGCATGGAAGGCTTTGGTGGCCACCACGTGGAGCGGCTCCTTTTCACTCTTGGCGATCTCAAGGTCATAAGCGGTTGGGAATTCCCGAGGTCGCCGCTTGAATTTGCCTTTGTAGCTCTTGGGGATTAGAAAGTGTCTTATAGGAAAATTGCTTCTAATTTCTGAAGCTAGGATCCTCGATGCCTGATGCTTTTGGTGAATCACAATGGTTTTCCCAGGCTGTAAGATGCCTGCGAGGAGCTGGCTTCCTTGAGGGGCTTCTATGACCTCAGCCGCAATGGGAAACTCTTTGCTGGTCATTTCAGAAAGATCCTGTGTAGATAACAGCTGGAGAAACCAGCTGGCGTCATAACTGTCAGTAATGTCTTTGACTTCAACATCTAAACTGGGGAGGATGCGGACTATATCCTTTTGGACTGAAAAAAAAAAAATATGACATTTTGTGCATTAAAATGTTGCTGTGAGGAGGTATTGGGATCTCTCCAGGTGCCACAGATAAATTTAATTCAGATGTCCATGATATAACATTTCTTATGTGTGACTTTTCTTTCTTCAAATTTTAAAATGCAATCAATCATATATAAAACCAACACCCATAAACCTGTTGCTCAGCTTAAAAAAATAGACATTAACCATTACCTTGGAGCCCTATGAACCTCACCAAAAGCACATCCTCCTTATTGCAGCCTAAGAGTAACAATACTCCTGATTCTTGTGTTAATCATGTCTTCATTTTTCCTTATAATTTTTCACACATAGCATACATGAATATATGTGCATGTGTGATAATGCATGTGTATTTTTTCTCCAAAAGGTTTATATTATTTTATCATGTTCTTGAAGTCCAGGCAATATATGTAAAATTATCTTAGAAGAAAGTTTGGTACTTCAAACAGATCCCTGCATAAGGCCCAAGACATATTATTTAAACAAAATGTTATCATGTGCAGAACAGAGACACTGCAAAATCATGGGATATAGGTACTGAACATTAATATATGGAAATGGATAACATTATATAATCTCTTTAGTTATTTCTTTTTCTGCTGGTGCTACATTAACATCTGGACAGAAAGGGTGGCACAGGATGGGTCATAATCAGAGGAGCCCCCAGGAGCCCTACCTATGCCAGTGGGATGCTTCCCAATGTATTCTTTTCCCCCCTTTATTGATTAAAGTATTACATGTGTGTCCTTATCCCCCACCAATGTATTCTTTATCTGATGTATCGTTGGGGACTAATGAATCTCTATATTTTTTTCAAGAGCCCATAGTCCCAGAACTCTTTATTTGAGACTACGGAGACACTTAAAATATTGTCCTGAAATTATCCGCTCTCCATGTGCTACCCCTAAGAGTAGCCTTAAAAATGATCTTGCTTTGAAAATAAAGTTATACATTATTATTAGCAGGATTTTATAATGATTTATATATTTTGACAATTTCCTAACACAATGTTTTAGAGTGTTTTTATGATCCACTGTTGTACCCCAATATCTCCACGCACCTTTCTGTCAATATTTTTTCTTCCTTGCATACTTTTGAAAATGAATAATTTGGAAGATTTAGAAGACAAAACTTCCTTTTATAAAATATTACCTATATTATTATTTTTATACTATTAACTTTATGTATGCAGCTTCTGAAAACAATATAACTCTATACTTTGTATCATATTACCTATACATTCTGTGTACAAAGTTACTGGAGACACAGAATGAAAAAGTATTATTTCCTTGAATATAAAAATGAAAAAAAATCAAAGCTTGTATGTAGGCTGAAGGTCAGTAAATATTGTAAAAATTATTCACTGAAGAGAGAGAGAGAGAGAGAGAGAGAGAGAGAGAGAGAGAGAGGGAGAGAGAGAGCCTAAAAGAATACTCATTACCTTCATCAGTTCATTTTATAAGGTTTAGGATACCCAAACTTTTGAGATTGCTACTACAGCCTTCCTTGAATTGCTAGGTAATTCTAGATACTCTAAAATCTCAGTTATTTAGATCAAAGTGGGCTAGATTTAATGGTTGTAGAGCTAGCAATACACAAGCTCATGCCACTTCTCAGTCGAGGGAACAGCTAAATTGATCCATCACAACAGAGGCACCTTAATGAGAGCTCATCCCAATCTGTATCTGGGCACACAGTGGATGCTGAGGGCAAGGAACTGTCTTAATAATTTAAGAGGACTTTATTGCTGCCAGAAAAAGCTTCCAGGTCAGGCTATCTAACCTCTGTTAAGTTTTTTGTTTGTTTTTGCTGTTTTGAATTCCTAATGTGTCTCCAATACTTTTGTATCAAATCTACTAAAGTTATGCTAGCCTATCTCATCCTTCTAGATATATCTCACAGAGTAGATTTGACTTGCTCCTTTTTGCTATGCTTTCTTCACTTATTTCCGTATCTTATTTATGATTCTTCTCAATTTCTCTTCTGGTTTCTTCTCTCTTCACACCACCCACTCTTCCCTACCCCCTCACACACCTTTTGATGTGTCTTGGTTCTCTTCCTTTCCCTATCTGCACTCTCGCCCACTGGAATCTTGCACTCTCATGTCTTTAAGTGCCATCTGTATGCTGATGACTCTCCAAACTATCTCTAACCAAGTATTTCTCCTGTTCTCCAGATATCTACTTGGGATCTCTACCTGGATATCTAATAGATTTTTCAACATTAACATGCTCAAACTGAAAGTCTGCCCTTCTCACCCAAAACCTAGTCTATTTGTTGCTTTTTCTATCTCAGTTATTGAGGATTCATTCTCCTTATTCATCCCAAAGATCTCAGAAATATACTTAGCTTTTCTCTTTTTCTAACACCTAACAACCATTACATAGGATTGCCCTGATCTAAGCTACATTATCCCTTGCCTAGTTTATCGCAATGACTTCCTATAGTTTCCTTACAGTCAAATCCTTATGAGCCAGCCAAATATTTTTTTAAATGTTAAATTGATCATGTCTCTCTTCTGTTTATAGGCATACAACGGTAGTCCTTTTCATTCAGAATAAGAGTCAATACCCTTTCTGGCTATAGCAGATAGTAAACACAGCGTAACTCCTAGCAGGTTAAATATAAAACCTCACACCAAAGACCTATTTACCTCAGTTTCTTTCTTTTTTTAAATAAATTTTTATTGATTTCAGAGAGGAAGAGAGAGGGAGAGAGAGAGAAAAACATCAATGATGAATGAATCATTGATAGGCCGTCTTCTGCAAGCCCCAGATTGAGCCTGCAGCCCGAGCATGTGCCCATGACCGGAATCAAACCTGAGACCATTCAGCTCCCAGGCTGTTGCTCTATTTACTGAGCCAAACCAGCCATTGCCCTCAGTTTTTTTTTTTTTTACCTGTTAGATCATGGCTAGCTTTCAGGAAGAAGTTGCAAGGTATGTTAACAGGCAAATAGTGTAGTCCGAAGAGACAAAGCAAACATCAAAACTAGACACAGATATGGAAGAAATTTGGAAATTATCAAACTGAGAATTTAAAATATGATTAATACCTTAAGGGCACAAAAACGCAAGGAAAGATGAGTAATGTAAGTGGAGAGATGGAAACTCTTGGGAAAAAAGGAAATGTGGGAAATTAAGAACACTGCAACAGTAATGAAAAATTACTTCAATGGCTTCATCAATAGACTGGACACAGCAAAGGAAAAAAATCTGTAAGCTTGAAGGGATGTCAATAGAAACTTCTCACACTGAAAAGCAAAATAAAAAAGAGACTGTGGTTAGGAGTCTGTGGTTAGCATGATGACCACTCTGCTGAATGATGAGTGAGAAGCAGAGAAAGATGGTAGATATGCTAACTTGAGGGCTGGAGGTTGGAAAAAAGGTTAGCTTTCCTAACACCCATGATCTCTACCTGCTTTTCCTCCCGTCCTTTCTTAAGACTAGGAAGTTAGACTGTCTGAAAGAACTGTAGAAAGTATGGTATTGTCTAGGGAATCCTGGGTCAGATTTTCTGTAAGTTGATCATTCAAAGGAAAACTTTGCACAATGAAATAAACATTCCTTTTTCAAAGGAGGATATGGAAGCAGAGTGAAGGGGAAGGCCTGGGAAAAGCCAGTGATGAGATTGGACAGGTGGAGGTAAGCCCAGTAAGCATGAGGAATTGGTGAGCATGTTATGTATGATGTGAAGGATTGAGACCGAAAGAGTGTGTATGACATATGATCAGTTTGGTGATTGAGCTCATGTTACAGATATGAACTGGTTTCTGCCAGGCTCACATATAAACTGGAAGGAAAATAGCTTTCCAACTACATAGGGAAAGTTTATCTTCTCAGTTGGACTATGTCATTCGGTTTCATTTATAAAACAATTTGGAATTAGAATTAGTAGGTTGGTGAAGAGTAGAGAAGAGAGAAATTAAGAAATTTATCATAACTGGTTATAAAAATATCGTAAGTTTTCCCCCAAAGAGAATGCATTGTATGAAGAGACACACACCTGCAGGTTGTTAAATTAATATACTCTTGGTCCTTATATTTTGTATTCTTCGATGTCACCTTTAGGAAAAATTGCTGCAGATGTAGGAGAACAGGAATGGAGATAAAGGGATACAGAACACATTTTTCCCCCCTCCTTATTTGATTAATAGCAAAAATGCCTAGTTTGGAAGCGCTCTTAATTGCCTGATATTAAAAGATTTTAAACTCCCTGGACTTGTATATGTCAACTGGGATGTCAAGTATGACATTTGAAAATGATAATGCTTCAAAGTATAAGTCATTGCAAACAAGAACAGTATGTTTGTGAAACCATGCTGATGGAGCAAGAAGCCACTGCTCCTCGGACCTCCGTACTGCCCTGTGATTTGCTGCCATCAGTATTATATTGCCGGGCATGCCAGCCTACAGCTTCTTTAATCAGGAGCTTTCCCTAAAGAATCACTCTTGAGAGTTCAGGACTCATTAAGGGGAATCTATTCTGTTCCACAGAGTTTTAGAGCATCTTTCCTTCTGGTTTACAACTGTTAGGTTCCTAAAATGAGGCAAGCCTCAGCAATCTAAGGGCTTGACAATATGACTGAAGTACCTAGAAGTTCCATGAAGTCACTGGAAATTGTTGAACCAATCCATTTTCCTCAGATCAAACTTTCTAAGGTAGCTATTGACGTGGCTTTATTCTTAGCCCAAATTCACATGTAACAGTTATTCTAAAGTTTCCTCGAAGCTCCAATTGGCACTGGAACATACTGTACTTAGAACAGTTTTGTTGTTCCAGCTTCTGTTTGGTACTGAGGCCCACTGTTGTGCTCTGTCACAAAGGACCCTTCGAAAGCACCTCCCTCTGTATAATTTCTAAAGCCTTTAAAGCACCCAGTACTTGAAAAAAAATAAAGTGAAATTTACATACCATACAATTAACTACTTTAAAGTGTACAATTCAGTGGCCCAGCACTGTTTTTTTTAACTATCTCAATGTTAAAATAGAATAAATGACCCACTCCAACTCTTGAGAATTTTGGCCTGTTCCTTGTTGGGGTTGTATGGTGGTAGCTGCATCTAGACTCCATGTTTTAAGCTGAAAGGCAAATGTTACACCTTAAAACATCCCACACTTCTTCACTGCAGTACTTAAGTTGTGTATCAAGCAACTTTTATAGCCCACTTTCTCCCAAAAAGGAGGTGGGGTAGGGGGAAGAGGAGTTGTAGACAAGAGATCTTAAGATATTTCCTTTCTTGAGTGGATAAAATGTTTGAAACATGCCCTAACCAGTTTGGCTCAGTAGATAGAGCGTTGGCCTATGGACTGAAGGGTCCCAGGTTCAATTCCGATCAAGGATATGTACCTTGGTTGCAGGCACATCACCAGTAGGGAGTGTGCAGAAGGCAGCTGATCGATGTTTCTCTCTCATTGATGTTTCTAACTCTTTATCTCTCTCCTTTCCTCTCTGTAAAAAATCAATAAAATATATATTTAAAAAAAATAAAAGAAAAAAAAAAGCTCCCATATGAAAGATGCCCTCTTTTTACCACGAATAAAGAAACTAGGGAGATTCAAGAGAATTCTGTACAAACAGACCTTGTTAAAATGATTCTCACCTTCCTTTAACCTCCACATAGTTTAATTACTTCTTTTACACAATTTCCCCTCTTTGTTTAGATATAACCATTTCTTTGGGGTTTTATTTCCTTTTAAGGGATCCTGTGTCACATAAAACTTAGGTAAATTTGCCACTTAAAGCATATAAATTTTTATGCATTTCTTCTCTTAATCTGTCTAATGTCAATTTAATTCTCAGGCCCAGCATGAAACACTAATAGGGTAAAGATAAGACTTTACCTCACCTACAAAATGAAAGATAAATAAAAACTTCCTAATATAAACATAAATCAAGACAGTAGATCTGCTTTGCAAGAAATGTAAAGGAATTTCTTCAGAGAGAAGAAAAATAATATAGGTCAGAAATTCATATCTACATAAAGAGAGGAAGAGTGTTAGAAAGGGACTAAGTGAAGGCAAATAAAATATTTTATTTTTCCTATTTTTAATTAATATAACTGATAACAGCTATAATATTTTAGGAAATATAGCTCATAACGAATGAAATGAATGACAGTAATATTGTTAGTGAAAGGAGAGAGGAATTGGGAATATTCTGTTATAAGGTATCTATCTGCACTACACAGGAAGTGCAGATAGTATTTGAAAGTGGACTTTGATTATAAATGTACTAGGGGCCCAGTGCACAAAAATTTGTGCACTCGAGGAGGGGGTCCCCTCAGCCTAGCCTGTGCCCTCTCAAAGTCTGGGATCCCTTGGGAGATGTCTACCTGCTGGTGTGCCTGGGCAGCCTCAGTGAGGGGTTGAGGGCCGTTTTTAGGCTTCTCATATCCCCTTCAGGGTTCAGGTCCCTACTGGGGTGCCTGGGCAGCCTGGATGAGGGGTTGAGGGCTGTTTTCAGGCTGCCCACAGTCCCTTCAAGGTTTGGGTCCCTACTGGGGTACCTGGCCAGCCTAGGTGAGAGGCTGAGGACCATTTTAGGCTGCTCACATCTCCTTCAGAGTTCGGGTCCCTACTGAGGTGCCTGGCCAGCTTGAGTGAGGGGCTGAGGGCCATTTTCAGGCTGCCCACAGCTCCCATTGACCCAACATCCCAGTGAGGCTGGCTGGAATCAGGTTTCTGGGGTTTATTTATCTTCTATAATTGAAACTTTGTTGCTTTGAGCAGAGGCTTAGGCAGGCAATGAAGTCTCCTGTTTGCTTCAGCTCTATGGCTTCTATAATTGAAACTATGTTGCCTTGAGCAGAGGCCCAGCTGGTGAGGCAGGCAGTTTCCTCCAAACAGAAGCCTGCTGTTTGCTCTAGCTCCGTGGCTGCCGGCTGCCATCTTGGCTGGGTTAATTTGCATACAGTCACTCTGATTGGCTGGTGGGAATGGCTTGGCTGGTGGGCGTGGATTAGGTGTCTTGGAGTGATGGTTAATTTGCATATTACTCTTTTATTAGATTAGATTAGATATTGCAAACTGCAACCACTAAAATTATTTTTTAAGTACAGTTTATAGGCTGAGAGAAGAGAAAATGGAATCCCATAAAAGGCTCATTAAATCCACAGTAGGAATAGAAAGAGTGAAAGAAATAACACATCTAGTTTGGGGATGAAGATAAAGATAGATATTATGAAAGGTGCAGCTTTAATATGAGCCCATAAGGATGGGGAGAAATCACAAGCCAAGATAGGGTATAGTCAGTGATTAACATGAAATTCAGACTTAGGGTTTTAAAGTAGAGCACTTAGTCTGGACAGGAGATCTGCTGAAAATAAGATTATAAAGATGAATTAACCCCTTGAATACCAGGCAGAGGATGAACAACTACTTCAGGAATTATATCAAACTATTTGAGATTCAGAATGACCAAATTAAATTAGGAATCTGGCAGATTAATTTCACAGCACAATGGGAAGGAAGCTAAAATCTGAGCATTTGCCTTTCTTTGTCTATTATCTAAAATGAAGCCCATCGATACCCAGTGTACTGACAACTCAAAGTGCCCAATTATTTTTCATCAATTTCAAATTTTATATATTTTGCTCTCATGTCTGTTAATACACTAAAACAAAATCTTTCCTATTTTTTAATACTATTTTCTTTACTCATGCATGTTTTAAGTTCTCCATAAGCAAAAATTAAAATACAAATTTATATCTGTTTAAAATTACCTAGAATTTGGTAATTATATTCTAAGTTTTTAAACTGGAATAGGATTAACTAGTTTTTATGACACATTTTATTATATCTAAGTATGTGTCCAAGAGAAAGAAATCAACATTTTTTTGTGTTTCTTTCTTGTAAAACCAAAATTGTCATCTTCATAAAAACACCTTAAAAAAATAAAAGGCAAGAAAAACAAGATAAAAGATTTACAATCTGTTATCAATTTATCAGCTTTATGTTAGCACTGCTTACATTTGGGTATATATAATTCTAGTGGTGTACATGTATGTATGTGTGTATGTGTATGTGTTACATATTCTTTAAAAAGCATTTGCTATGTTAGAAAATGTAATTCTCCTCTACATCACCCACAGCAAAACAAACAATAAAAAAAACACAAAAAAAAACTGAGCTGTAGAGTGTAAACTAAATTAGAAAATTTCCAAAAAAGTTAACTTGACTTCAAAATGATGAAGAGATAAAAAGGCAGCAATTCAAAGCAGTAGAAACATTCCTGGAGGTGTTTATTATAAGCTTTTCAGTTTCAAACTAAACTGAAGTAAAAATAATTTATACTTGTGCAACTTTAATTTAGACTTCCCGAGTTTTTTTTCTGGGCGAACATGAAATGCTCTTGCATGGTTATGTTATCTGGTTATCCAAAGGGAGCTCTTGTGAAAAAAACAAAAGTCCTTTTTATTTTCTCTAAAAAGGCTGCACTGGTTTCCTCTTTATGCTGCTGAGTCATTTCACTCAACTTTGTCTTTCTGCCTGTTCTTTCAGGGAAAGTCCCTTTGCAGTTGGAGCTAATGTTAATCATAATGTGGTATTTTTTCTGCATTTCCTGCTGCAACAAATCTTTTAGCTATGTGTGAATCCACCCCACTAAACACTATCTTTAAAAAGAAAATAAAGATTTACATTTAACTTGGGTAATGTTGGGCCATGCCTGTTTCTTTGGAAAGTTAATATTTCATTCTGGAATACTCTCAGTATCAACTCAGCATATGAAGACCTATCCTTTGCAATTGGACCTGAATTGATGGTGCAGGGTTGGAAATCTGCTGCGGCAATCCTTAATCAAGTGTTACACGCAACGTGTGAGAGAGTATTATACTAAGTGAAATAAGCCAGGCAGAGAAAGTCAAGAATCACATGATCTCACTCATATGTGGAATTAAATAAACTGATGAACAAAATAGATCCAGAGACATAGAAACATGGAACAGACTGTTGAATTTCAGGGGGAAGGTGGGGTGGATGGTAGATGGGAAGAGATGAACCAACTCATGGACACAGACAATAGAGTGGTGAAGACCTGGGGTGAGGGATGTGGGTAGGCTAGAAGAGGTCAATGAGAGAAAATGGGGAGCATATGTAATACTTCCAACAATAAAGGTAAATTTAAAAAAACAAGCTGAAATCTAAAATTCATAAGCAAAGAGCTTGTGTATAAACAGTGCCTCACTTGTTCGTTAAAAAGTGTCTCACATGCAGATAGACACAAATGACTAATTATCTCTAAGATCTGAGAAAGAACATTTAACACAAATGACAGACCAAAACTAAAAACAAACAAACAAACAAAACAACAACAACAAAATGCCAAAAAGGGCAGATAAAATGCAAGGAACAGTAGAAATCTTCAAAAAAAATTTGTAAAAACATTCTCAGTGAGATAAACTATTTCTGCTTTAAAATAAGAACACAGTAACATTTTTAAAATTAAGTAAGAAATAACTCTTAAAATTTAAAAATATGATAGCTAAAATTAAAAAATCATTAAAGAGTTGGAAATGTACTGTAAAGAATTTTACCCAAAGGGAAACCAGAGACAAGGAGACATCAAATAGAGAAGAAAAAAAAATCCTAGATCAACATGGGAACTTCAACAAGAGATCAGAAATTACAAAAAGAGCAGAGAAAAATATGGTTAAAAGGGAATTATCAAAGAAATAATACCAGAAATGAAGGCCCTAAATTTCCAAATTGAAAACTGCCATCGCAGTGAAATCACAGACCGATCCACTACAGAGGACATTGCTGTGCAGCTTCAGAATCCGGTGGATAATCTCTCCAAGGCATATCAGAAGGTAGAGCATGAGGCAGCAAAGCTTTCAAAACTCTGAGCAGAAACTATTTCAACATGGAATTTTATAAATAGCCAAGCTATCAATCTTATGTGAGAATAAAGATTTTTTGAATATTCAGGTGGTCTCATTAACTAACTGATAAGTTATCTCAGGAAGTAAGTGGGGGATGGGCTCTTCAAAACTGGAAGAAAACCACGAAAGCAATTATTTGATTTCAGAAACTGCTAGTAGACACCAAAGCAAGTCAAAGGGGAACCATGAGGATGATTTTTAAAATATAAGTCCCAGGACAGCACTCTTATGGACTAAATGTCTGTGTCTCCCAATATTTATACTTTGAAACCCTAAAAACCCTACCCTCCAATGTGATGGTATTAGGTTGGGTCTTTGGGGGGTGATGAAAATTAGATATGCCATCAGAGTGAAGTCCTCATGAATGGGATTTGTGACCTTATAAGATTTATGAGAAAGCTTGCTTTCTCTCTCTGCTCTCCACCACGTGAGGACATAATGAGAAGTCAGGAGTCTGCAACGTGGACCTTGAGGGTACCCTGATCTCAAACTTCCAGCCTTCAAAACTGTGAGAAATAAATTTATATTGCTTGTAAGCCACCCAGTCTATGGTATCTTTGTTATAGCCGCCTGAGCTGACTAAGACAAGTACATATGCAATAGGTCTAGAAAGCAACCAATTCAAATTAGAGTATGAGAATGAAGGGTTCCAGGAGGAATACTTGCACAGGGAAAACAATAGGAAAGGTAGCTATGACAGTTTGGTCTCAGGGGAAATTGCACTGAATGGCTTTCTTTCTTTCTTTTTTTTTTTTTTTTTCAGAGATGTTAAAGAATACTTAAAGACTTAGGAGTGAAGAAAAGCAAGCTTGAAACAATAAGATCAGCATTAGAGAAAACCAAAGAATTATGCAAAATGGAATTATAGTCATTTCACTGCTCTTGATTCAGCAGTGAATTGTTACCACAAAAAGACACACATTAACAATAATTTACCATATACTGAGAGAATAGGGTAGGAGAAGAGGAAGCAGATATAAAAGAATTAAATCTTCATCACCATATCAAGTAGAGCAAGTTACTGTCTAAAGTCGGTGACTTGAAAAATAGCAAAATCACTATGTTATTTTGAAATGTAAATGCAAATACAAGAAACAGAACAGAATGTTGAAAAGAGTTTCATTGAAAGAGCAGAATATGGGGAAATTAGGGAATGATCAAGGGCACGACGTTTGCTGATAACTTTGTTATAAGTCTTTTACCACTATTTGACTTTTTTTTGACTTTGATAAAGACTGGATTTATTTTTAAAAATAAAATGAGAGAGTCTTTCCTTCAGGATACTAAAAGATCAATGTTTTATTTCTGCTACCCATTTAACAATATTTAAACAATATTCATATACTGCCTTTCTGATATCACCTTTCTGCTTGTATGATTTCTGTGTTCTGCTCATATGTGAATTAGCATGTCATATATCTGAGCAAAACCTGTACCCACAGATTCTGGAAGACACTGAGTTTTTCTCCTAAAAGAAAATGCAGCTTTCCAACTCTTAAAATTTCAGTTAGGGAAGAAATAATTATCAATCTATATTTTAAAATATAACACTATTAAAAAGTTTAATGACAATGAACTCTAATTGTCGGAATTTAAATAGCTGACTCAATTTTTCATTTGCAAATATTATGCATTCCATTTCTTACACTAATATGAATTTTACCTTCCTGGGAAAGGTACAAGTAGATTTCATTATGATTTATATGAGACTGAAAGGGTGGTGCAAGACTGACTCAAACTGGCCAATAGGGATGCAGAGGAAATGACCCAAGTCCAAATTAGGCTAACTGCATCCTGCACCCTGTGCAACCAAACCCTGGCCCTTCCCTCGACCAATCAACAGGGGCCACACACATTACCCCACCCACTACTTCCAGACCCCCTATAAAACCTTTTGTTCTGTTGGAGCTCGCTCTCTCTCCTCGCCCTACTGCTGCCGTCGATGAGTGTATGTGGGACTGAGCTCGAGCTAGCTCAAATAAAGGCTCTATGTTTTTGCATTGGATGCGGGCTCCCTAAGTGGTCTTTGGGGATCACGAAATCTGGGTGTAACAAGACCAGTAAGTAGAGCTTTTGGACCATCATCTATATCTATTTTCCAAAAAGATATAATTAAAAAATATTAAATGTATGAGAATTAGAGGGGTTTCAGGCCTGTAATAAGGATTATAAACAAGAATCTCTGGGACAAATATTTCATTTAAACACTTTTGCTACTTTTTTCTTTTTATGGAAGCTAAATTTTCACAATACAATATTTAAAACTAATACCAAATGTAGAATATCTTTATTCTCTCTTTACTTACTTGCTATGTTTTCTTTTCAGCATATCAATATTTCATAACTTCACATAGTTCTCAATATTTTCTTCTTGCCTTTTCCCCTAAAGTTTCTTGAAAAGTTGATAACCCTGGCTCAGACCTATTCTTTCTCTGGTGACTTTAGAAAGGAAAGGCCTCAGCCAAGAGGGGTTCGAACCGTGCCTGACACTGAAGGCCTTTAGAAAGCAATTTAGCAACATGCCCTTGATTTCAAGGCAAATTTGAATCTTCAATTGAAGAAAGAATGATGTGAAACAAGAGTGTAATTGATCTTCAAAACAGTCTACACTTTATATTTAGAAGAAAAATGCCTACAACAACAAACATTTTAAGAACTGAGCATTTTGTGTCGGACATCTTTCCTCCCTTGCCAGGAAATATTCTGCAGTCAGTACACATGCAAAGCAGTCTCATAGAACATCTGTCCTGAAATTGTAATACAGTTAAGAACCAATGTTTAAAATAATTCCCATGAAATTAAGGATTCAAATAATTAAAGTCAAGATTCCATTCCATATCATTAAAGAATGGAAATTGGGCCATAACATTTTAGAAGGATTTTGTTTCAACCAAAGGATTTCTTCTGGGGTCTTTGTTAGCAGGAAACCATATCTAAGCCCATCTAAACAATTCTGTTTAAATTCCCTGCTCTTCTGTCAATGTTTATATTTAATAAATGGCACCACCATCCAGCCAATAGATCAATCCAGAGGCCAGACGTCTTATGGCTCAAGTTGACTTTTACCCTCTTCTAATAGTCCTCCATATCCTACTGGTTGTATTTCTTAAATGCCCATCAAAACAACTACTTTTCTCTATCTGTGCTTTTGAAATTTCTATCATACTAATCCCCAACACTGCCACAAACCTAATGGCCTCATTGCACAATGCTGATCCTGCTCCTCTAGGCTGAAAAACCTTCATTAATTGTAAAATGCTAACCTATTAGCATATATTTCAAAACCCTCCATGACTCATTTCACTCTGTCTTGCATGATTTGCTAGTTGTCTCAACCCGCCTCCTCCTTCCTCTCTTTCTTTATACCTGGTGCACTATAGCTCCAATCACTTGCTTATCTGCTTTGCCACAAGCTGCTCCAAAGTTGTTCCCTTCTTGTTAGCGTATTCGTCCTTCAGGTCTTTTTTTAATGCCATTTCCTCAGAGAAATCTTTATTGACCCCTAATCTAAATGAAATGTAAACATCTTGTTCAGATGCTTAGGTTCTTGGTTGGCCTTCAGTTGCAGCCCTGTGATAGGAGATTCCAATGGTTTTAGAAAATGAAATTTCAAAATGAGAGAAGTTTATCCATTATTTATGAATATTGAGGAAAACTATTATTAATTTTGATTGCACATTTTGGGTTAACTAACAAAAACCAGGGTGAGAACTAAAATTTTTTGCAACCTTGTATCTAATCTAAGAATAATATGCAAATTGACCCTCACTCTGTTACACCTAAGCCACGCTCATCAGCCAAGCCACACTCATTAGCCAAGCCATGCCCACCAGTCAATCACAGTGACTATATGCAAATTAACCCAGGTAAGATGGCGGTTGGCAGCCACGGAGCTGGAACAAACAGGAGGCTTGCCCTGGTGATGTAGGAAGCTAAGGTTCCTACCTGCCTAGGCCGGCTGTGGCCTCCGCTCCAGGCAACAAAGTTTCAATTATAGAAGATAAATAAACCCCAGAGACCTGTTTCCAGCCTTGGGCTCAAGGAAGCTCTGGGAGCCTGGGTTGTCAGGGGCAACCCGACCTGGGCTCTGGTTAAAGCAACAAAGTTTTAACTTTGGAAGTTAAATAAATTCCAGCCAGTCTCACTGCAAACAGCCATCAGCCACTCACCCAGGTTGGCCAGGTACCCCAGCAGGGACCCTCTAAAGGGGCTGTGGCCAGCCTGCAAATAGCCATCAGCCCCTCACTCAGACTGGCCAGGCATACCAGCAGGTGGACATTCCCTGAGGGGTCCCAGACTGTGAGAGGGCACAGACCGGTCTGAAGGACCTCCCCCCCCCCAAATGCACAAATTTTTGTGTACCGGGCCTCTAGTTAAAAAATAATTGTGCTGTAACCTCAATCTTTTAATCACTATTTGAGTAGAATTCCTTACCTGTACCTTCGTTTCAAATGAATTAATCAATTTTTGATTAAATATTTATGTATAACAAAATTTAGCATGTAGTTTCAAAACCAAACTTTCACATCAACTTTTTCACAATTGTATAAGTGGGCAGAAATATTAATAGGAGAAGAGATATATATAATTGGAGAGAGGGGTATATGTTGACCAAATTTTTTTACATATTACTTTATGTTTTCAAGTATATTATACAAGTACCTGACTAGAACTTAATTTTATTCTCAAAACTACTCCAAGAGGCAGGCAAAGGAACATAGTCATCCTTTTTACATAGACAGCTTATTTCTTTGCTGTTTTTCAATGGCTCACCCAAAGCCACCATCTATTGAGTTAGGGATTCTGACTTAGAATTCAGGACTTTTGACTGCAAGTTCAAGACTTGCCTTATGTATCTAATCCTGAAAATTCAAGATATTAATTTATTTAGGATAACAATGCTCTCTCCAGCTATTCCTAATTTAAAATGCAAACAATTCCCTGAAGATTACATATTAAAGCACACCTATGTGTAAATTAATTTAATACATCATTCCCCTTGTCAGAAGGACGTACAGCTAGTAGGGAAGATTTATTACCAGTGATGGCGGCTGCCATAAAGGTTGTCACAAAAATAGGAGTAAGGGACACATTAAGGAACAGATGGGACAGAGTTCCATTCTTCACTTCAAAACCTTTCCCAAACCCTACAATGCTCCTGCTCATGGAGCATCATTCTCTGAGGATACTTACATTTCATCACACCTTGAATTTCATAAACAGGCTTGAGTATCAGAGCACCATAAAAGCCTGCGGGGAATGGATTCGGTAAGTCCCACTTATGTGAAAAATCTGTAAGTTTCACAGTTCGTGTCCTATTCTTTGGAATCTTCCATTCAACGATCTCCTTTAGAGTATAAATACGTTCATCTTCACACTCGTAGAATTCTCCTTCTTGTGACAAAGGCAAAGTAAACGAGTGGCTTTGATGTTTTCTTACCACTCCACAGTTCACCATTATTTCTCCATTGATTTCTTCAATTGAGTTAAGCATGATTTTTTCACCTTGCTTTATGACGAGATTCTCTAGTTCCATATCCTTCTGATGATAGAAGCAAGGGTGCCCTAGTCTACTGGATCCAATATGGATGGTCCTTACAATTTCATCCATAGTAAGGTATGGAGTTTTATCAGCCACAATCTTAAAAAGACCTAAGAACAGAATTGTGTGAATTAAAGAGAGTTCTTACAATGGAAGTTCTCTATGAAAATCGCAGCAAGAATGTTATAAAACAAGTATAATGTAGCTTTTAAAAGTAATGTATCTGTTTTTAAAGATTAGATATACTTCTTTGAATCCTGAATTCTTTTAGGAAAAATTTTGATGTATTGTCTGTAGATTACTGGATCACCAGACCTAGGCAACATAAAAGGAGACAAGAAAAAAATACCATGAGAGAGAAAAGGCCCTGCTCTAGGAAATGGAAATTCTGGATGAGCTAGTGATTGTGTGATATTGAACAAAGCATTTAATCTCTCAAGATCATATTTTTTTAAAGGAGAGGATTGGATTAGATCAATTTCCCCATAACTATAATATCCAGACACAACAGAATTAAGAAATTCTATAAAGAAACTCTTATGGTAAATTAATAATTACAAAAGCAATATACCTGGAACTAGATACTGGTGATGGTTGTACAACATCGTGATTATACTTAAAGACACTTAAGTTTACACTTTAAAATGGTCAATTTTTTTCCAATGTAAGAGTTGGCATGGTTTAGAGCACAGGAATATGTACAGGAGCAGTTTGAAATGCATAACTTGTGGTGGAGAAAAATGTGCATGAAGAGAAGAAAAAGTATTGGCAGTCAGGTGGTGATGATAAAAATAAGGGTGAAAAACTTAGAGTCCAGTTATTTTTATAGTTGATCTTTGCTCAAAAAAAAGAATCTTTTGGCCAATTCTAGACATAAACTTCCTGGAAAACTGTGGGTGATGTAATCTTGGTGGGGATGAGTTAAGGTAGCATGTACAATCTGTCCTGAAAATTTTAGAAATTGAATAGTGTTCATCCACTGCTGGTGTATTTGAAGATTGTAAGGCAAAGAAACATTTACTTTGAAGGAACTTCTTATTTTATTATGTCTTGTGTCAGTAAAAACCTAATAAAAGTGTTCTTGAATTCTTCACAGTAAATGAATTTGTGTGTGTGTGTGTGTGTGTGTGTGTGTGTGTGTGTGGCACATGCACATGAGAACATATACATGCCTGTAACATTTCATCTCACTTGTCTCTGTGTGAATATTTATTTCTAAGAGTCCACAATCATTATCAGGGTGTAGAAATTTCAGCAGTTTTTGTGAAATCCATTTTGAAAAAATAGCTACCTAGAATCTCATAAATACTAGAGACACACTCTTGTTTTTTTCTATCCTAGGTTTATTGATGACATAAGTCATAGAAAATGAATTTAGCATCTTCTTTCTTGGGGAATTGGGTTCACCTAAGGTAATAACAGACTTAAAATGTTATGAAGTAGAAAAAGCCTGAAACCCTAAGGCCTACCATTATTTCAAGTTAATCACACACTTCAGAGCTGTCTTGTTGGATGTCTCTATTGAAAAAAAAATCCATCTATATATCTGTGTGCTTTCCCATAGAAAATGATATCTGTGTGTTTTCCTATAGATAATGATTGAGTACCCAGTTTAGCATACTAAGTGGCAGAGCACACAAAATTTTTTATTAACTTATTTCTTCATATACTATTATAGCTAATCCAAAAGTCCCTCCTTATATATAGCCCCTTAACACCATATAAATTAGAGCAAGCTATAAATATATATAAAGGAAATTCTATTTCACGGTAAACTAAAGCACCATAGGCCTGATCAGGTTTAAATTAGACCAATACCTACTCCATCTTTTTCACAAAGAGTATAGTAACTTTGACTGGGGAAGAAATGATTTGTTATTCTTTCAAATGAAAAAAAAAACCCACACACAAAAAAACCCCACATACACATTTTAGGAGATGCATGATCATGAGAGTGATTACAAAATAAGCCAATAAGTAACTTTATAAAATAAGTAAAAAAAAAAAGAAAATAGATTTCTGTTTCCAAATTTGTCTCCTATTAAAATGTGTATTATTTTTAAATTATAATAAATTGCTCCCAAAGAGCATGCCAAAAAAGAAACTAGAAACTGCAATAAATTGATCTGTTGAAAATCAGTCAATAATTTAATTTAGTTTGTAAGATCCTGACTCTGAATCTTAGGTTTTCAGGGAGTTTATATTTTTAAGTAATTCTTAATGATTTGCAATCATTGTTATTTACAGTAATAGTAAAAAATGAAATTTGTTCAGACATTTACTTTTGGAGGATTTTTTTCATTTGCCATAATCATTTAAGGGCAGTAAAACTATTCTTATTACTGAGGGATATGAAAGTAGTCATGATTTTCATAGTCATGGCTCTCGATATCAAATAAGAATGTTACACTCTTGCCACCACACTAGGCCTTCTCATCACACAACTCACTTGTAAAGACATTGTTACTGAAAACATGTTTATTCCAGTTCACAAAGTATACATACACATCTCTAGAGCTGGCCTTTCCTTTGCATGCGTCAGCCTTTGCAGACACTTCAATATGAGGAGAGCAAGAATAATTTCCTGGTTCACTGTGCAGAATTTGTGCTCTTCAGATATTTTTTATACTTTTTTCTCTTTCTGTCTCATCAATTCATTTCCAAATAGGGAGCAAATTTTAAAAATTAAATTTTCCAACTTTATATCACAATATTATCTAATATATATATCATGAGATCATTATGAAGAGTTTGAAATATTTATATCTTATCTAATCTTTAGCTTGATTTCCCAGTTCCAAACAAATATATTCCTTCCGTCTCTAAAACAAGGTATCATAATGTGAACTTCACATAGTAATTCTCATCTTTATCATTAACATTAGAATTATTAAAATACTAGGGGCCCGATGCACAAAAATTTGTGCACTTGGGGGGTCCCTCAGCCCAGCCTGTGCCCTCTCACAGTCTAAGACTCCTCAGGGCGTGTCCACCTGCTGGCATGCCTGGCAAGCCTGAGTGAGGGGCTGATGGCTATTTGCAGGCTAGCCAAGCCCCCCAGTGTGGACCCTCACCCCATGGGGTGTGGCAAGCCTGAGTGATGGGCTGAGGGCCGTTTTCAGGCTGCCCACAGCCCCTTCAGGTTTTGGGTCCCTACTGGGGTGCCTGGGCAGCCTGGGTGAGGATCTGAGGGCCATTTTCAGCCTGTCCACAGTCCCTTCAGGGTTCGAGTCCCTACTGGGGTACCTGGCCAGCCTGGATGAGGTGCTGAGGGCCTTTTTCAGGCTTTCAGGCTGCCCACAGCTCCCATTGATCCAAGGCCCCAGCGAGGCTGGCTGGAATCAGGTTTCTGGGGTTTATTTATCTTCTATAATTGAAACACTGTTGCTTTGAGCTGAGGCCTAGGCAGGTAAGGAAAACTCCTGTTTGTTTCAGCTCTGTGGCTTCTATAATTGAAACATTGTTACCGTGAGCAGAGACTCAGCCAGCCTAGGGAGGCAGTTGCAATGGAAGCATGCTGTTTGTTTACTCTAGCTCTGTGGCTGCCGGTCACCATCTTGACTGGGTTAATTTGCATACTGCAGCTCTGATTGGCTGGTGGGTGTGGCTTGGATGGTGGGCATGGCTTAGGCGTCCAGGAGAGATGGTTAATTTGCATATTACTATTTTATTAGGTTAGATTAGCATCTTAAAATGTGCTGGAAATTCACATCTAAGACAAAATATAATTTTCAAAATAACAATATGAGGCAGCTACAGATAAAACCCAAAATTTCACAGACAAGTACATGGATGTTTGAAGAGAGGCCACACATGTTCTATCATCACATGGATCATTACAGACTGCCATGCTTTTGTGTCTCTGCAGCTCAAGGGCTTAATCACAGAGCTATACATTTCACCCTCAGACTATTATCTGAAATCATACTTTGTTTATCTAACATTTTATTAGTTAACAGGGATGGTCCAAGGTGGGTGTCTACCTTGCTTCTGGATGCAGAAAGACTGAGAGCTTTTAAAACTAACAACGTAAGAAAGTGAACTTCACTGATGTTGAAGACATTGATGCGCATTATCTGTTCACATGCCAGATGGCCACATGCCGGTAGGTGTAGGCGAGGCCTCTGAGGAGGCCCAGGGACTATACAAGGTGAAGGAGTTGACTGTTGCACACACCAGTTTGTGTGTTTTCAGTGTGCTGCAGTTACCTGCCATATTTCAGTGGATACCTATAATGTATTATCATAGTTTTAAAATAAAGTAACCCTCACAAAATGAATAAATGCCTTTAAACACTTCCTGGGGGGAAAACCATGTTGAAATTAAAACTAATATAACCACAAGAACAACAAAAAATGGCAGAGTTGACATTTCAACTCCCACTCAAGCTTTTTTCCAGCCATATTGTGTAGTAAAATAATGAAACTCTAGTCTAATAAAATATTAAAGTGGCTGAAACTTCTTTAACACAAATTTATCAAACTATGGATTCCTATCCACTCTCATTATAAAGAAACTAGGGGCCCGGTGCACAAAAATTTGTGCACTCGGGGTGGAGGGAGTCCCTCAGCCCGGCCTGTGCCCTCTCACAGTCTGGGACCCCTCAGTGGATGTCCTATGATGGCCCCAGTCTGCCAGGCGCCTTTTGTGTGTGTGTGTGTGTGTGTGTGT
>PVJC01001415.1:0-31714 GCA_004026665.1 Murina feae
TCTTGCAGCTTTTAAGATTCTCTCCTTGTCTTTTGCTCTTGGCATTTTAATTATGATATGTCTTGGTGTGGTCCTCCTTCGGTTCCTTTTGTTTGGAGTTCTCTGCGCTTCCTGGACTTGGAAGTCTATTTCTTTCACCAGGTGAGGGAAGTTTTCTGTCATTATTTCTTCAGAGGCATAGAATGGAGTGGATGGACAATTTTCGGGGGTTAAGGGTGTTGGAGTGCGTGAAGAGAATGGACAATAATTGTACACCTATGGATGAGGACAGTGGGGGGGCAAGGACAGAAGTTGGGGTGGGAATGGGAGGAGGGGAGCTATGGGGGAAAAAAGAGGAACAATTGTAATAATCTGAACAATAAAGATAAATTAAAAAAAGAGTTCATGAAATGAGAAATGTAGACTCAGTATACATTAAATTATAGGAAGATCAAAGATAATAATAGATGTCAGACTTTTGCATGTCCAGGATTCTGGGAGGAGGGGGTGGTAGTATTGAGCAAAATCCCCAAGTTAGCTATTAAGGACACCATAAATAATATCTTTTATTGATAAATTTAAAAAAATAGTTATAGGCATATTGCCTATATGGAGGCAAGAGCAGAATTGAAAACGGAAAAAGACCTTTTAGAAAGGGGCCTTGTCTGTCTCATTTGTTGGACAGTGTATCCTGGTACCTGGTGCCTGGCACACCTGCTACAGTTCAACAATGCAGAACAGGAAGAGCCGACTAGGTAACGGCCCTGGGAGTGAGAGAGAAAGGGCCAGAGGCTCTCTCTTGCCCACATTGAATGGTTACTGGATGATCATTTTTTAAAAATATATTTTTATTGATTTTTTTATAGAGAAGAAGGGAGAGGGACAGAGAGTTAGAAACATTGATGAGACAGAAACATTGATCAGCTGCCTTCTGCACATTCCCAACTGGGGTTGTGCCTGCAACCAAGGTACATGCCCTTGACCGGAATCGAACCTGGGACCTTTCAGTCTGCAAGCCGACACTCTATCCACTGAGCCAAACCAGTCATGGCTGAAGGTATCATTTTGATGAAAAAAGTTGTAACTGTCAAAGTACACAGGAAAATGCAGCACACCACTGACAGTAGTGACTTCCTTGGGGCAATGACAAGGAAGATGAAACCTGAGTGAGGAATCAGCCAGGGGTGGGAGGAGAGTCCAGGCAGAGGGAGCACATGCGAGGACATTAGAAAGGAAGGGGATCCGGAAGGCAGGGCAGAGGGGTGTGGGAGGAGGCTCCGCGAGAGCCTGGCGAAGAGGGCTGGGCAAGGCTAAGAGGCTTTGCAGGCCCCGTTAAGGATGCTGATGAATTTCTCAAGAAATGTGACATGAGGCCCATAGGTGTCTTATAACCCATAACCTACCTACCGCCAGTGAGGCTGGGCGCTCCTGCTTTGTGCAGGCACTTGGGACCAGAGCCCCCAAATAGCTCTGCTCTTGGCAAATCGGGAATGTGCTGGGCTTTTGGGTTTGATTTTCAGTTCTAATAACTTTGAGCTACAACAGAAAAAGAAAATAGTTCCTATCTGATAACGGGGTAGAATATGGTCAGCAGAGGGCATGTGCTTCGCTTAAGGCATGGGTCCTCAAACTTTTTAAACAGGGGGCCAGTTCACTGTCCCTCAGACCGTTGGAGGGCCAGACTATAGTTAAAAAAAAAAAAAATCTATGAACAAATTCTATGCACACTGCACCTATCTTATTTTAAGCGGGACAGGCAGAAGCGGCAAAAACACCCAGCCTGTGGCCTGCGGGCCGTAGTTTGAGGATGCCTGGCTTAAGGCATAAGTTGAACGAGCCGTGCTGAGAATGTTGGTGGAAATGGCTGGATTTCCTTATCACCGAAGTATTGGTGCTTGTCGGGAAGTCGTGACGCTGATTGGCATAGATGTAGAAAGACATTATCAGGGCAGTTTAGGCATTGATCGGTGGCAAAGCTTGTTCTAATCAAAGAGCCGGAGAAGTGTTTAGGGGGCTCTCAGGAGCAGGGACGGGCCAGGTGCCAATGATAATGGGAAAGATGTGGGCTCTACCCTGAAGAGGTGCCTATTCCTAGCTGAGGAAAATAGATGTGGATGACCCCAGATCCGTTCTCACGGAGCACTAAGGCTGCCAGGGGATTAGGCCTGGTGCTCTGGGAAGCTGAATGAACCCTTCCAATCCACTCGGGTCCTTGTTAGTGCATCGAAACAGTAACTTAACGCCGAGAGTTCCTGTCGCTTTCCAAGGCACTTAGCTTCCTCCCAGGATGTTGGTTGCACACCAGGGAACTCCAGCTCGGTAATCTTTAACACTTGTCATAATTATTTTTCCTTCAATAATACTCTTTCCCCCCCGAGAAACTCAAAATTATTACATAAGGAAAATGTAGAAATAGAAGTGCGTGATATTCTTTAATAAAATGTAGCCAGCGGCCCCGGGGAATTTTTGTAGCAAAAGCTTCTCAAATCAATTATATTTTCTCATTTCTGGTTCCAATTATTGAATATTTTATTTCTGTATTTATTCAAGTTCTTTCAGAATGAAAAGAGGTGGAGTTGTGTCGACACATGGAGGGAGGAGGGGGTTATTAATTAACGTTGTTTAAAGTCTAAGATGAAAACAGTGCTGATGCATAACAATTTGCTGCAATGAGCTGTGAGGTTGCAGGGACTGTTGGCAATCCTGGGAGGTGGCCCGGCGGTGTGTCACCCCCTGGTCTCTAGGAGATAAGTCTGCAGTCACAGTTAGTTCCTCCAGTCAGAGAAGCAGCAAGTGGTGCATCCAGGCGTTCAGTGGCTGTGAGCAGCTCTTTAGAAAACCCAGCACTGCTGCCCCGCGCGTGTCATTTCAGTGGGAATGTTCAGTGCTGCTCCCTCTGTCTGCCACTTCAGCTGGGCGCTCAGGTCACTCCCTCGCGTCGTCTTGCCAGATGTAACGACACTGCTGTGACATTGGTGTTGCCGGTGGGTATTTCCCTTTGATGCGGAAGGAACACCAGACTGAGAAAGGTTGAGGATGCTTGTCCAGAGCCACAGGGCTGCTCAGTGGCAGAGCCTGCCCAGACTGGGAGCTTTGATTCCTGGAGGGTCCTGCTTGCTGACTCCCTGAGCTCAGGCCCTGCTTTGCCTGGCCTGGGAGCTCCCACCTTCCCTCCACACCCCAGCTACACCCGAGTCAGCAAAGCCTGAGAAATGCGGCTCCAAGGAGATTCCTGCTCCCAAGCTGAGTTTCCCAGGGGTATGGGGAACCCTCGAACCATTGGGATAGCATGCACCTCAGGCAGGAGTTGGCGTTAGTCACAACACAGGTAGCCAAGGAGCAGGTGGATCTCTGATCCTGGCTTGCTAGCTTCCCTTCTCGGCTGGGGGCTCCTTTGTAACAGGTATGAACAATGCCAATCCTAGTTCTCATTTTCTCTCTCTTCCCCTCTTTCCCTTCCCCCACATCCCTCCCCTCCCTCGCCCATTCTCATAGGGATTGCTCACAGGAGACTGCTGATGTTTTCTTGTGGTTGGCTAAAGACAACCAGAGTGACCCACTCAAAAAAGGTTAATTTCTGAGTTCAAGCACTGAGTTTCCGTTTTCCAATCCCAGACCACTGGAGAGTAATAAAAATGTTGGTTATTGTTATTTGGCCTGGAAGATGCTAGGAATACTGAGAATTATAATCTGTTTACTCAAGTCCATCTTATACTCTTATTCATTGTGACAACAGAAGACACAAATGGGAAACAAGGATCAAAATGACAAAGAGGCTGATTTTGGACTTCCCAAATGAAGGACTTCCCAGTAATTAGGACTCTGAAAAAGGAATGGTCATAACAAGGGGCCATGAGGTTTCCATTGCCAGAGATGGTTAAACAGAACCCATGACTACGTAACAGAATGTGCTGGAGAAGGAGAGAAGGGCTGGAGTAGCTGACCTCTAAGGTCTCAACGCTGAGATTTCTAATTTGTTTATTCCTCTTATGGGCACGTTTCTGCCGTACAGAGAGAGGGAGCTGGGTCGGAGGTCGGGGCAACAGTCAGGCACGTCCAGCCCATCTGTCGCCTTTGCTGAGCCGCGCTGCTCATCTGCTAAGTCCAGCCAGGCATGTGTAGGCTGTCGTTCCGAGGGCAGCAGCTGGCAGAATGCAGGGTCCCTGATTTCGGCTACATTGTCGCCATCGACAAACTTAACATCAGCAACCACTTAACTAAGCCAAAGGGTCTGTTTTGATGAGATTTGGAAACAAGAATCCCTAATGATTTTCCCCTCCAGAATCACAGGAAAGTGCGACAGGGGTATCATCCTATCATTTGAATGTGTACTCACTTGCCAGTTACTCTGGATTAATGCCTCCCGATGTAAAAAAACAGCTGAACATAAACTATAAATCATACATTTGACACTTTAGTCAGGACAAGATTGGTTATTTAGCCAACAACATCAGTCTAGTAGTTTTCCTTGCAAATGTGCTGTAACTAAATATACAGGATGTCCCTAAAAAATGCACACACACTTTGAATAATTCTAAAGGCACTGTTTATTAAAATGTAATAGAACCTACAGACATTGTGTGTACACATTTTGGGGGGACACCCTGTATGTATACACACACACACACACACACACACACCTATACAGTCCACATTATGAGCAAGTAATGGTCAAGCCAATCCAATGGCCAATTAACTCTAAAGGAAACCGCCTGGACCTGTCCGACACACACACTCTTTTCCAGGTAAGTCGGAGCCATGTAGAAAATTACTGCTGTGGTTCACGAAGTGCTCCACCAACCTGAGGACTCAACCTAACCCTCTTCCCAAAACATCAAATTTGCTTGTCCTTCAAGTAACGGACATGTTAAAGCTGATGCGGGCCCAGCGTCTAAATAATAGAGAATCGCTGCTCTTGACCGAAAGCTTAGTATGATCCAGGCATTCTGCATACATTCCATATAGCCTCATGAAGTCCTCACAACAAGCCAGATGTATTATTACCCCTGTTTTAACTGAGGACTAGACAGAGACTCAGAGAGAAAAGTAATTTGCCCACAAAGAGCTCTGTTGCCTGTCCACATGAATTGCTGGATGCATGAGCATTAATATTATTTTAAACTCGGAGGTGCAGGTCTAGGAGTTGAGATCTGCCACTCCGCAAGTGCTCACTCTTGCCTCCGTGTGGTTCTATCTCAAATGACGTGCACTGTCCACAAGAAGGAGGTGTCACGGCAGCTGTCACTGGCAAGATCCTCGTGTTGAGGGAGCCATATTGCATATGTCGCACTTTGAGCAGCTCCCTATTAGTAAGAGCATGTAGCGTGATTAAGAGAATAACCTCCAAGCTTGGGGAGGGGGCACAAAGAAGTTTCCAGAATTTTCGAGAAGTTCATCGATACATTCAGTTTGCACGTGTCATTATTTCTAAAATGATGTGCCAAGACTGCTGTGTAGGCCAGGCTCCTGCCCGCGTCCCATTCCCACCTCCCCTCACCATAGGTTCTGCCATGGCAGACACTGCATCACCCGGGCCTGGCCTGTGTACATGCATAAGACCCCCACCCGGAGCGTGCAGCCTGTGGGCACGGGGCTTGGTGAGATGCTGGTGCCTTTGTGAGAATTAGAGAAGAGGTGTCCTTCCTCCTGGTGGTGCAGTGTGGGCTGGGTTTTAGTTTCTTCCCGAGCACTCAGCAGTGTGCCCCTGTGCAAGTCACTGTCCGGATGGGAAAGATACCAAAGAGGCAGCTTCAAGTCTCATTGAAACGACAGAGGAGCATTTGCCAGCTGAGACGGTCAACCACTCACTCTATTTCTAAACAAAGATTTAAACTATAAAAAGAAAATTTCAGGCCAGCCAACAATAAACATTGAATAATAGACTCATAAAATGAATGGCCAGAAACTCCACAGCAACATTTTTGGCCCAACTGTTTCTCTGGACCCCAGGTTGTAAGTATGCTATTGAAACACATAAAGGTGGACTCAGCATTCCAACATCTCTATTCGTTCAAGAGCAGGGCACCTCCTGCCCCTGGAAATGCAGCCCCCAGGCCACCCTCTATTACAGGCATCCTCAAATTACGGCCCGCGGGCCACATGAGGGTGTTTTTGCCGCCGCTGCCTGTCCTGCTTAAAATAAGATATGTGCAGTGTGCTAGGAATTTGCTCATAGTTTTTTTTTTTTTAAACTATAGTCCAGCCTTCCAAGGGTCTGAGGGACAGTGAACTGACCACCTGTTTAAAAAGTTTGAGGACCCCTGCTTATTTTCACTAGCTGAGGAAGTGCTGGTTGGGTGCTTTCTCAGCCCTGCAACTCCTCGATGAGCAAGATTTTTCAAGTTAGTATTATTCATAGGATATAAATGGAGTGTTCCTGGGAGAAGCTACTTTTTAAAACACACTTCTCAAGAATTAGGAGCTCCTGCAGCACCTTCATTATATTTATAAGTCAACTAGAGGCCCAGTGCACGAATTCATGCATGGGTGGTGTCCGGCAAGCCTAAGCCCAATTAGGGTGGATCGGACCAGGTCTGTCAGGAGGAGAAGATGGTGGGAGGTTGGCCAGCTGGACCACCCTAATTGAGGCCCCATCAGGGCTGGGCCAGCTCTGGGGAGGGGTTGTGGGCAGTGGCCAGGCTGGCCCCACCCCCAAGTGGGGTTAGGGGGGCCAATCGGGGATTGGGGGCCAGAAGCCTGGGGGAAGCACATGGGTGGTTGGCCGGCCAGCCCTGCCCCTGATTGGAGTGGGGGGGGGGGGGCAATGGAGACAGAACTGGCTGGAGGAGGGGCTGCAGGAGGTTGGATGGCCAGCCCTGCCCCATATTGGGGTAGGGGGGCGATCAGGGGTGGCCCCCTGAGGGGAGGGGCCACCATAGGAGGTTGGCCAGCCAGCCCCACCCCCAGATTGGGCCGGTTCACTGGCCACAGTGGGCATCATAGAGTTCATAGAGACTGGTCATTCCAGTCATTACAGCATTCTGGTCACTTGCTTTTACATATAGATAGGGGGAGAATCTGGGTGATGCTTCTGAAGACAGGTAACACGAGCACCCCAGGGAATGAATGAATGAATGAATGAATGAATGAAAGAAATGATTAAACATTTAAAAGTTCCACCTATGTGTCATGCATAGCATTGGAAGAAAATAGCAATGTTGAATATCAATGGTCATTAGCATCCTCTACATGCCAGACATTGTTCTTAGCGAGGTATATATATCCCATCATTGAATCCACATGGTATCCCTATTACAGAACTGAGTAACTTGCTCACCATCACACATCTGATGGAATTTTCCTTCCCAAATGCTTATGAAGCATTTGTATCTTTTTCTTTTCTTTTCAATTTGTTTGACAGAGCTTTTTATATATTAAGGACTAGATGCCTGGTGCACGGATTCATGCACATTGAAAGGAAATTAATTAGAAGGTGGCTGGTGGGGTGGAACTGGGCGAGATGGGCCAGACACACCCTGGAGCCAACCTCCCATGGTCCCTCCCTGGCCAGCACCACCTGGGGCAGCACTGGGGCTCAAAGGGCATTTGCAGAGTGAGCGAGGTCCCTCTGGCAGGTGGGGTCCCTCAGCCTGACCTACAGTCCAACAACCCCCAAGGGATCCGGAAGTGTGAGAGGGCACTCTGCAAAGTTGCTGTCTCTTGGCAGCTCCTGTGCTGAGCGTCTGCCTGCTGGTGGTCATTGCATGTCACAACTACCGGCCAGTATATATTGAAATATCTTTTTAAGTATGCTGTTCATCTTTTTATTTTTTTTGTGTGGTGTTTTTAACAAAGTCAAATCTGCCTTTATTTTCATTTATACTTCAATTATTTAGTACCAGGCTCACAAAAACCTTTCTGATCCCAATATTATTTCATCTTTACCTGAATTTTCTTGGGTAAATGTCACACTTTATTATACTACACTAAAATCCTTCTAGAACTTATTTTGGCTTAAAGCCCTAAGAGTACATCTAATTTTATTCTCCTCCCCACCACCTCAACAGTTAGAAAATATGCCAATATCATTTACTGAAAAGCTACTCATCCAATCATTCACTTATTCAACAAGTATTATCCAGAACCTACATGACCAGGCATTTTTCTAGGTCCTGGGACTACAGCAGGCAGCTTACATTCTAACAGGAAGAGGCAGATCATAACAACTAAATTTGTCATATATTAGGTGGTGCTAAAGGCAAGGTGGTCAGGGATGGTCTCTCTGAAATGGTGACATTTGGGTGGAGGCCTGAAGGAAGTGAGAGGTGACCTGTGCACCTGGCCTGGCCATCCAGCCAGAGGACAGCAGCGCTGAGCCTGGAGGGGGTTACACTCAGTGTGCTTAAAGAATGACAGAGAGGCTGTACCTGAGCTTCTACTACAAATTTCGGGAGAGAGCACTAGGAGTCAGAGAGTGGTAGGAGTCAGATCAGGTAGGACCTGATAGGTCCTGGTTGGGACTTTGGCTTTTGGCCCTGGATGAGTGGAGTGGATGGCATTTCCCAAAGATGGCCATGGTAATATCCCACGTGCTCTTTGCAATGTGATATCGCCATGCCTCACCAGAAGAGAGAGTCTATCTCTTGACCTATTTGAATGTGGGCAGGCCTAGTGACTGCTTTGGGCAATACGCTTTGGCAGAGTGGATGCTCTGCCAGTTTTGGGACTAGCCCTTAACTAGTCTGGCAGCTTCTCCTTCCTGCCTCTTAGAAGACAATCATAATGAAAAGAATGCAAATACGTGCTGGCTGGTATGCTCAATGGTTAGAGTGTTGGCCTGTACACTGGAAGGTTGTGGGTTCAATTCCTGGTCAAGGGCAGGTACCTGGGTTGCAGGTTCAATCTCCGCCCCCCAGTTGGGGTGCATGTGGGAAGCAAACAATTGATGTGTCTCTCTCAGATTGATGTTTCTCTCTCTCCTTCCTCCCTTCCATTCTCTCTAAAAACCAATGGAAAAAATACCCTCAAGTGAGGCTTTAAAAAGAGAGCGAGAAAGACAGAGAACAAATACCCCAGGACTGCCACTGTTTGTGAAGTTGAAGTCACAGGGGAGCCCTGGAGGGTAAGATACCACATGAAGGGGAGAGAAGCCATGGAGCCGCAGGCACCAGGCATGTGAGTGGAGAAGCCATCTTGCCAGGAGTCCTCCAGCCCAGCCAATACCAAACTGCACTGACTCCTGACCCACGACCTCTTGAGTAAAATGGGAAGATTGAAGCCACTGTGCTTTGGGGTAGTTGGTTAGGTACCAATAGAGAGTTGAAACATGAGGTAGGAGGCTATTGGAGGGTTCTGAGCAATCATTTGATCTGACTTAAGTTTGCCAAGAACTCATCTGGGCCTGTGCTGGGAACAGAATGTGAATGAAGAAGGGAGAGTGTGGAAAGGAGGCCGATTTGCAGAGCACAGGTAAGAGACATGGAGTAGAGGCAGAAGCTGGGGGAAGAGATTCAATTCTGGATATGTTTCAAAAGTCATGTGGGCGGGCTTTGCCAATGGATCAGATGTGGGATGTAAAAGAAAGGAGTAAAGGATGGCTTCAGGTGCTGGCCTAACTCTGGAAATAAGAAGGGGTCTTTACCGACACATGAGAAAGTTGCAGGAGGAGCAGGGTTGGAGTTAGAGAAGTTAGGAATTCTGTTTTGGACAGGTCAAGGTTATGAGGTGGAACATGCATTCAAGTGGAGATGCAAGTCTTGTTGGACAGTGGAGTGCCTGGTCAGCAAAGAGGCCAGGACTGGGAGATGTAAGTTTGAGCATCACTGGTGCTTCCATGGCTGTATTGGACCAGGTCACCCAGGGAGTAAATGTGGACTGAGCAGGGAAATAGGAGGACTGAGCCCTGGGCCCTCTACAATCTAGGGACGTATGAAAGGTGGAGAAAGAACCTGAAAAGGAGACTGAAGGGGCAGCCAGTGAGATAGGAAGAGAAATAAGGGAACAATATTCTGGAGGGAGAGAAGTAAGCTGTTCTATTGAGGACAGAGTGGAGAACTGTGTCAAACCTTCTGAAGAACCAAGACCATTCTTGATATTACTGTCTTCATTCTTGACATTACGGTCCTCATTCTTGATATTACTGGTTCAGAAAGGTGCTTTTATCATATAGTAAATTTGCGTGTGTGTGAGCGTGTGCATGAGTACTTTCTCTTCTCTTCCATCAATCTGCTTATCCATCTGGAACTGTATGACTACTGAAACTTTCATACTTGACAAGGCAAACTCCATGGACCCCCCATCGCCTTTTCTTCTTTTTTACAAAAATATGCTGGTTATTCTAACCTAAAATTCACCAGAATTCTACATTGAAATTTTAACAAGTCCCTTCCTCCCTGAATACATTGGAAAACTTATTGTATATGTATGTGTTTGCATACGAATTGGTTTTGTAAAAGTTAACGTTGAGTGTGCTTATCTACTCTCCACATGGTATGTGTTTCCATTTATGTTTCACATCTCCAAGTAGATTTTTTAAATATATGGGTCACATGTGTTTTCTCTTAAGTTCTCTTCTAGGTATTTAAATTTTAGTGGCTTTTGTGAATTATATCCCCTTTTTCCCATTGTATTTTCTTACTGGCTATTTTTTGCTAAAAGAAACTATTTTTCTATAAAGAATTATCTTGTTATTTCTAATGATTTTACAGGTGAGGCAAACAGATTTTAACACCTTTGCACAGCTCTGGAATCAGACAGTCTGTGTATAAGGCTGCCCTAATTTCTGCTGTTAAAATCCTAGTGTGGAGAATGGAATGGAATATGGCAGTCTTTCAAAGTGTTCTCCAGAGAAGTCCATGGTCTCCAGGTGCTCTGGGAATGATTGTAGCCATACATCTCAAATTGTCCCAGAAATTCCCTATTTCAAATATTTTTCCCTTTGTTAACCCATGAGTCAGACCATATGTCCTTTGATCTTTGCTTTAAAAATATTGTTATGGTATTTAGAAACAGGGACAGCCCAGACAAAGTTAGAACATATGGGATATTTTTCCTCTGAGCCCCTATCTTTCCTCTTAGCATTCTTCCTAGTTATATGTGCCTGCGCACACACAGGCATTCACACATGTACACACACACACAGGCGTCCTGGAGGGAAGGGATTTCACTCAAACAATGCAACATGGGCTGCCACTGTGCAGCCTGGACTCTGGATCCCCTGAGGCAGGTTCATGTGGAAGGCTACAGTGTTGGACAGCCTGGGTTTGAACCCACATCTAACGTATGCACTTGGCCACGTCACTTGAGTCTCCGTTCTTTATATGTAAAAGGAATGTCTGACATTGACAGTGCGGGCTGTTGTGGGGACTCAGAAAATTCCTGTAAAGCGCTGAGCATAGTAGGAGCTGGGGAACAGCATCTGTTACTTGGTTTTGGAAGGAAGTCCCATATCACTGCTAAGGTTCTTAAGAAAATGCCTTGGTCTCACATTCCACTCTCATCTGTAGAAGCCAAGTGGCCAGATGAATTGCAGGAAGCAGTGTGTCCATCCCGATTCCCCCTGGTGTGCACCTCATCAACCAGTGGCTGATTTCTCACATTTGTCGCTAACCAGCCACCACCCGAGACTGCTGTGCAGTAACCACGGGGAAAGCATTGGTCATTTTTGCTGTTACCTCCAATCAGCCACTCCTTCCTATTTCCACTCCAGTCTCCTTTTGGGGACGCCTCGTGTGCATAGCTTTGGGAGGTAGGGCCTGTAGTTAAATGGATGGTCTGACCATCCCCTGGTGACCGGAATGTGACCTAGATGCACTCATCTCTCCCCTTCTGGGACTCTATATCTTATATGAGGGATGCCCAATGTGGGGTCATGGAGATCACATCTGTACAGCGGTGGCCACAGGATGTAGCCCAGACTGTGCCCGTGTTCCCATTACTGTGGTTTTTATTGGTGTTCTTACTGGTTCTGGCTGCCTGATATTCAGATCCCCTCCCTTGCTCAACACTCAAAATCGTTCCAAAAGATTGCCTTTTGGTTCAGTGCAACTCAATTTGGGTCTTCTCTCTTGCAACAGGAGTGCTGTCTGGTACAGCCAGACCACAAGAGGAAAAGTAAAAGAGGTTCCTCCCACTCTTTGTCAGAGTGGTCAGTATCCAGGTGAAATCTTAAACCACAGGCTTACAGTCATTCCTCAGCACAGGACTTGGGAACAGAACAGAAGGCCTTTCAGTTTGCAGATTTATCACCAAAGGGGTCAAGGGCATGGAGAAGCAAATATCAACGTATATAACTATCAACTCATACACAAACTCTTGGTGTCCTTTTAGGACAGCGGTTCTCAACCTGTGGGTCGAGGTCTCCTAAATACATCCTGCATATCAGATATTTACATTATGATTCATAACAGTAGCAACATTACAGTTATGAAGTAGCAACGAAAATAATTTTATGGTTGGGGGCCACCACAACTTGAGGAGCTGTATTAAAGGGTCGCAGAATTAGGAAGAACTGTTTTAGGAGAACTTGAGACAGTTTCTTTTTTCAGGGTAGGGAAAAGTAAACGCTCTGTTGGCCCTTTCTCTCTTCCCTCTCCCTGACCTCAGCACTGCGCCTTGCTCCTCAGAAAGCTGCCACTAAGCATTTTACTAGTTATCTGATTGTCATCCTCCTTAACACGCTCGCTGGTCTGTTGGCGGATGCTAGTTTAACCAAGTTCTAATTGGTAACATATTGTCAATTGAACTAAGTGCCATATGATGGAGATTTAAACCCTGGTAATTTTTCCATTAAAAAAAAATCTGTCAACAGGCTCCAGCAGAGGAACAGCAATAAATCAAATTGTCATGTTTATTAGTTATTGCAGGAGGCTCCTTGTCTTGTATTCATTATAACCCAGTTTTTAGCACCAATAAAAGCTATAAAGAGGAATGTGTGTGCAAGGTGCTCTTTAATAGGTTTATATTTGTATGCAAATACCTGCTTGTATTTTAATCGTGAGAACAAATGTTGCTACTTCACTTTAAAAGGAGCATGAACTTGGGCTGTTTCCGGAACAGGCATATAACGTTCCCAGCTTTTACAAAGCTGTGTTATAGAACACTGGAGTCAACTCACTAATAATCAAAGAGAAGAAAACGAAAACAAAAAAGAGATGACACCATACCCTTGTCAGGTTTGCAGATTAAAAGAGTGGCTAGAATGGCTGCACTAAAGGGTTTGCAGAACAGTCCCTGCCGTTTGACTCGGAATATTGAAAATGGAAATAAAAGAATTTCCAGATATGAGACAGATTAGACAAATTGTGGAATGCCATTGCCAGAGAGTACGCAGCCATTTAAAGAGCAGCTGAAATCGTATGGAATGACGGGTCATTAAGAACCAAGAGCATTTGTGCGTTTAACTTGCCGGTAAAAGTCACTTTCACCGTTTCTTCTCACATGAGTTGAAGATGCGTAATAGTATTTTACACAGGCAGCCTCACTGGAATCTCATGAAACCCTGGGAGCGATCTAGAGCGGGCTGTTACAGCCACTTCACGGAAGAAGAAGCTGAAGTGTGCAAGATGAAGTGGCTTTCCGAAGGGGTTCTGCCTCTGTCAGCCTCGGGAGGCAGGATGCAAACCCCACCGCCCACTCTCCCACCACTTCTCTTCAAGTCTGGCAGCTCATTTGCACAAAAGGTGGTGATAACAACAATAGCAATAAGAACAGCCCCTAACGCCCTCACCGATTTGGCTCAGTGGCTAGAGCGTCGCCTGTGGACTGAAGAATCATGGGTTCGATTCAGGTCAAGGGCACATGCCTGGGTTGGGGGCTCAATCCCCACTAGGGGGCGTGCAGGAGGCAGCCAATCAATGATTCCCTCTCATCACTGATGTTTCTATCTCTGTCTCCCTCTCCCTTCCTCTCTGAAATCAATTTTTTAAAAAATTGAAAGAAAAAAGAATAGCTCCTCACTCTATGGAGCCTTTCACTGTCCCAGATGCTTCGTAGGTGCCTCTAACCCTTACTTCAGAGGCAGAGACCATTACTGCACCACGCCCCCAAGGGTCTGCAGACCCTGGTGCAGAGACGTGGAGTAACCGGCCCGAAACCCCAGTGAGTGTGGCAGATGGGACTTGAACCCAAAAGTCAAGCAGAGGAGCAGCGGTTTTTTTTCCCCATTTTGAAGATGCAAAATAAAGAAAAAGATGTCCGACACAACTAAACGCTGAGTACAGACAACATCCAGGGCAAGGGAGGAGCAGTAGACAGAACAAAACCAAAACCCTGTGGTCTTAGGATAAGAAGCGAGTGCTTCTGTTACTTTCACTGTGATAATCTCACTTCACCAGTGAGAGGGGAGACCTTGACGGCCCTAGTGAAGGGAAGGCGTCCTTCCTCAACTTCACACCAAGGGCAAATGCTTTTGATAAGAGCAAACACCATGATTTTTAAAAAATATTGATTATTTGGTGTGTACACCCAAGACTCACAAATAATCGTACTCCCCTTTGTCGTCATGGGTGCTAGTTAACATATGGCCTTTAGCTGTTCTTGGAGCCAGGTCAGGTCCCAGACTAACGGAGCAGATATGGTCTCATGGCTTTCAACCCTGGGAGTGGAAGGTATTGTGGGATGTATATCTGCACACGCATTCGCCTTTACATACACAAGACCTGAACAGCAAGGAATCACGTTAGGAAAAAATTCTTCATCACACCATCAGTCCTCTGGTTTCACAAATGGGGCGACTATTTGGTATACATGACATGCTTATGTGCATATATGTGTGTGCCCACGTGCATGCATACATGCCATCTAAGAAAGATGGAGATAGTGCTGGCAGCCCTGACGGTAAGGAGGTCATGTGTCCTGAGTTATTCCTGCAGGAGTGGTGGTGGCCTTTGGGTGAACCACATACTCTCATCCCTGTGCCCAGGCCTACGGGGGACCAGGCACTAGGGTCTAGTCTCTGGCCATGTCCTGCGTGTGTTTTGAGGCATAGTTAGTGGCCTAAATGAGTGTCAGACAGGCTTATCCTCCCAAGACCCACAGGCCCAGCTACCACCCTAAATTGCGTGAATGTGTTCATATCTACATCATATTCACTACATGCATATTCATTCCATGCTACACCCCATGCAGTCTGATATATATATATATATATATATATATATATATATATATATATATATATTATCACATTCCAAGTCTGCCTCCCCAGTCTGCCCAGCCATCCACCAGAGGCTGAATTCTCTCTGGGAAGCAGGCTGGTGTGCTCCTGGTGGCCCAGCCCTGAGGACCTGGGCCAGGCTGCCCACATGCCCTGCTGAAGGGTATACAGTAAGGGTGACCTCTTTTCAACCCCAAGCAGCCCAGGGAACCTGGTGCTCTCTGGCTCGATCTTACCTCTCAGCTCACACGCTCGTTTCTTTTCTCTGCCAAGTGAGTAATTCAACTTCTTTCTTCTGAGGCTGAGTGTGGCGCTCACTGCTCCCTGGCAGCTTTCTGAATGGCACTCTCTGCATAAACAGGAAGAGTGTGTGTGGTCAGGACTCCAGTGTGCAGGTGTTGGTAGAGGATGTGAAAGTGTGGAGGCGAGTGACTGAGCCAGCCAATGGCATTTGCCCAGCAGACACCAGCGGCCTCCTCTCACCCACTGCAGGGCGAGGTCTATCAGGAGGCTGGAAGCAGGGGCCCGGGGCCCCACGCTGGGGACCACCTGACACAAACCAGAAGAATATGGCCTGGGGAGCCCAGGGAAGCCCAGGAAGTTCTCTGTGCTGTGCCTCTCCCTCATTCTCTGCAGACTCCTTAACAGAACCCCTTCTTCCAGAGAGTCTTATCGCCAGGTTTGCTGACATACATGCACAGTGAACTTGTCCAAAACTCTGGTGGTTCCCTAAACTGCCCAGACATCCAAAAGGCCAGAACCAAAGCCATATTCTCCCCTGTAAGGTCATGTCTTCTAGAACTTTCTAGAACAAAGATGCACCAGGGGAGGAAACAAAGCACTAATGAGGAATCCCACCAACCCGGGATGTGCTAGTGGAGGGGTTTCTACCTCCTCATCTCTATTCACTAGTCAACGCTCGGCAGTCCAATTTCTGACGCGCATCCTCTCCCTCTAACCCATCATCCCTGGGAATGCTTTTGCTGATGTCACCAGGGAGCTCACCAGTGGACACTTTTCCCGCTCCCGTCTCCTCTGACCCCCTGCAGTGTCTCCCACCAGTGCCCCCTCCTTTCCTTTGGGAATTTCCCCTTTGACCCCATGAATCCACATTCCCCTGGGTGTGGTCAGGTGACCCCTCTCACTGCCAAGCCTCTGTTCCTCTGCCAATGTCTGCGTTCCTGTCTGCCCCAGGCTCCACTCTCAGTCCAGTGGCTCCTGCACCTCGGGGCCTTTTCTGCTCTGCACAGCTGCTTCCCAAGCCCACGTCTACATTTCCACAAGTCTCTGCTGCTCCCGGGGCCTCCCCCAGGCTCTAACATTAACAGGCCGAAAGGGAGCCCAGCTTTCATCCCCTTGCTCTGCCGTCCCGGTGGTCTGTGAGGTCCTTCCTGCCTCTTTCTAACTTGCTCCTGTTCCTCACTCTGAGTTTGACTCCTTCTGACCTCACACTTTGCTCTCGGCTGATAAAGCTTCTTCAGGTTTGACCCTCAGTTACTCTTGTCCGAGCAGGGCCAACCATCTGTATCCTCAGGCTGATTCACGTCTGACACCCCAGGAACAACCCCACCCAGTCCCCTGCCACCCATGGAGAAGTTACCCAGGCAAGGCTGCCTCAGGGCCGAGGCAAGGGGAGAACTTTTCTTTCTCCTCTGTCCTGACTTCTCCCCTGGGGAGCACACTTCTCAACAGAGCCCTGTGGATACTACCTCATACCCCAGGCACCAAACCTTTCTCTCTCCCTTCCCACAGCCAGGCCCCGAGGCCAGGCCCCGTCACTGCCTGGTCCACCAAGGGGAGTGAGCACCCAAGGCTGCAAAAAGTGCACCGAGGTATGGGAAGGAGACTGGGACATGTACATATGCTTACTTGTTTATTTTTATTGACGGTAATATTTACACAACATAAAATTAACCATTCATCATTTAAAATGTACAATCCAGTGGTATTAAATATACTCACAATATTGTGCAACCACTACCTCCATCTAGTCCAAAGGTTCACATTTACTGGTATTTTTAGGTCATATTTTAATTTTATTTATTTTTAGAATAGCTTTTTGAAAAAAAATATTTTTATTGATTTTTTTTTTAGAGAGAGAGGAATGGAGCGGGAGAGAAACATCAATGTCAGAGTGAAACATTGATTGGCTGCCTCCTGCACACCCACTACTGGCGACTGAACCCGAAACCCAGGAATCAAACCGGCAACCTC
Organism: Murina feae; assembly: GCA_004026665.1. NCBI lineage: Eukaryota > Metazoa > Chordata > Mammalia > Chiroptera > Vespertilionidae > Murina > Murina feae. The sequence continues at coordinate 17,288 of PVJC01001415.1, forward strand.
TCGGTGCACAGAACAACACCCAACCAACTGTAGCACACTGGCCAGGACTTTATACCATATTTTTAGTGTTTTTGTTTTGTGTATATCTTAATGCACACAATGTATGAATGTAATTGTATTGTGATCATTTGTGAGTAATCATATACCTACCAGGAATATGTTGTGAAGACTTCTTACTGAGGGGGCTGCACAGCAGGAAATACGGGCATGTTTGGTCTCCAAACTCTTCTCTCAGGTGACAACATCCACAGCACTTTCCAAAATGCCTCTAAATTTTCTTCATAAGAGACTGCAATGGGGATCACATTGCATGCCCTCAGTCCAAAATCGCAAACTTCAATCGCTGGGTAGATGGTATGCCTGATGCTGGAGCTCTGCCCCTTCCGACATGATCTCCTGTCACGCTCACCACTTCCCTCTGCAGCACCCGACAGTGCCACTCCGCTGGTGATTCCCTGAACGCCCAGGCTTTGTAGGCCACTCTGCCTCGTCCCATGCTATTTCCTCCTCGGGGGTGTGTAGGGAACCACTATAGGTTTAAGACTCCCGACTGACCTGCTGGCAAAGCCACAAACAAGTCCTGGCTTAGAGGACACAGCCCTCTTAGCATAATTAGTCTTGACCTTATGACGCTCCCTAGATCTTATCTGGGTAGCTAATGGGCTGAGGGAGTTGCAGCAAGTGCTGCCAAAACAAGTGAAACTCACAAGAACATTGTAACTATGGTGACCACTACCTTGTTTGCCTCTGGCTATAAAATAAAGGCTCAGCTTGCTGTCTGGGTCTCTCTCTGTGGTCTCAGCCAGGCTCAGGAGGTCCACCTAGACCCAGCTTATTCTCTCTGTCTGTTTTCTACATCCTTCGCAGTCCCCACCCGCCTCAGGCACACTGAATCCTTGGCTGTGCTGGCACAGCACAGGGGTGCATTCACTTCCATTGGCAAATCCCTATGGGTGCTAAGAGCCCCTCATTGTCCCTCCTCTCTTAGGCAGAATTCATTACACGTGCCTGCTGCCCAGAAGCCATTGCCTCCATGCTGGATGGCACATCTGGTGTTTAAGAGGCTCTGATGTCCCAAAAACCTGGGTTTGAATTCTGCCTCTGCCACCTACCAGCTGTGATCCCTGGGGTCTGTCAGCTTCTTCCTCTATATGATATCCATCTCACAGAGGGGTGGTAGAAATTAAACAGCATCCTGTATGCACAGAGTGCAAGAAGTAGTAAGTGGTGGAAAGTAGTACTATAGCTATCTTGTTTGTTTGCCTTATTCTTCGGAGAACTCCCCCCAACATTCATAAATTCCATACAGAGGTGAGCTACTCCCAAGCAGGCAGAATGCCTTCATTTTTTAAAGCTGATTCTTTAGTGTACATTTATAACAGAGGCTCAAAGCATGCATTTCCTGCCATCTGTGTATGCATGGGCCTCTGCCAATATCCCAGCCAGGCGACCTCCACTCCCCTCCTCCACTCCCCTCCCACTGCTCGCCCAGCCTGACCCTCCACTGGTGGGTCGCTGTACACACTGGGCTGTGCCTGACCCTGTGTTTTTGTATGAGCGCTTGGTTGTCCTGGCCTGACGGGGGCACTCAGAGGCGCCTGCCACCGCTCCTGCCAGTGAGTGTCTCCTGTGCCCCACACAGAGGCCCTGCCCTGGGAACAGTGGGCAGATGAGAAGGCAGATGTGGAATGTGAGCAGCAACAGGTCCCTGAAGGCAGGGCTGGGCACAGATGCGTTCATTTAAATTTATTCCCAGCCTCTGGCAATATATGCGGCACAATATTTAATAAATGCACTTCCTCTGCTGTGGTACCTGCCGCACATAATTACATTCAGTGACCTGGCACCTTCCTTGTGAGAGAGAGTGGGTACCAGCCCCCTCGATGTCTGTCTCCACGTGACCTGGAACATAGTAGGCTCTCAATAAATATTTGTTGAGTGAGTAGATGAATGAAAATGTTATTACACCGTAAAACCAATTTTGAGCCCAATGTTGGTCATGTATTGCCCTTGTCATGCCGTGTGACCTTCAGCAAGTGATAATATCTCAGAGTTTGTTTCCACCTCCATAACATGGGAAGCACAATACATATTCTCCCATAGGAACATGGCAATAGCCACAGCAGGTCATGCACTGCAAAGCCCTTACCAAGGGGGATACTGACAGAAACCAGGCTGGTCCTGCCTGCCAGGACCTGGGCCCGCGCCACCTTGGCTGTCCTCACTGGACACCTCGGGGCTGTGTGAGTCTCTCCATGCGGCCTAGAGAAGTGCTTTTGGGAATTCAGCAGTTCCCTGTTGGGCAAATAGACCAGCTAAGGTGGTCGTGGGCAAGGAAGGACTGGTTAGCTCTGCCCGGGGCCTTCATCATGATTCCAGGGCTGAGTGGGTGTTGGCAGCCTACTCTGTGAAGGTGCTGGTTGGGACAGAGGATAGGAACAAGGGAGCAGGCTCACCGTGCATGACCACGGTGAACATCGGAGAGGGAACTCTCCATCTCACACTGAGCCAGCACCAGGCACGCCGCAGGTGCTGCGAATGATTTTAGCTCAGTGACACCGATACCTCTATCTGTAGTTCATTCTATGTGATGATTGAAATAGCCGATAATTACCAAATGCCTACGTGCACTGAGGAGCACTTTGTATGTATTAATTTATTAAACCTCGCAAGAGCCCTGTGAGATAGATACCACTCTTATCCTTATGTTTCCAAAGAGGAAAACGCGGTTCAGGACTTCACAAGGTGGCCCCAATTAATGATAGATCTGGAGTTCAACACAGGATTGCTGTTCCAGAGCATATCTCTCTCTCTCTCTCTCTCTCTCTCTCTCTCTCTCTCCACACATTGCATTCACAGACATTTGTACATATGTGTAAAGGCAGGTATACACATCGTGTTTATATTTTGATGTAAATCCCTATGCATAATATTTGTTCCTGCCATGGCCATCCCACATGAAATGATCATTAGACTTCCCAGCCTTACTGAGCAACCCAACCATACACATGCGAACAACATCATTTCACCTCCTATCTCAGGATCACATAAATCAGACGGAGGGAGAGAGTGGGAAGGGGCTAAGCTAGTTAATTGAACAACTTGTCTCTGTTAAAATGAATAACCGAAGGAGACGCACAAAAGGAAGAGGAACTGAAAGGGCGGTGCAAGACTGCAGATCGGCCAATAGGGATGCAGAGGAAATGATCCAAGTCTCACTGCATCCTGCCCCCTGTGCAACCAAACCCTGGCCCTTCCCTCAACCAATCAACAGGGGCCACGCACTTTACCCCACCCACTGCTTATAAATCCTTTATTTTCCTAAAACACGCACTTCCTCCCCGCCGTGCAGCTGCGTCGGTGAGCGTGTGTGGAACGAAATCCGAGTTAACTCGAATAAAGGCCCTCATGGTTTTGCATCAGGTTTGCATTGGACACGGGCTCCCTGGGTGATCTTTGGGGATCATGAAATCTGGGTGTAACAGAATGCATCTCACATGCTTGGTTTAGAAAGTGGGCAAGTGGATAGGTAACAAATTAAAGGGGGGTGTGGGGCAGAACAGCTCAGCATCCCTAAGAAAAACTGCTGCCAGAGCCACAGTGTAATCCAGACTGGAGCCTGAAGCAGGATGGCTGCAATGACATAATAAGAAGCAAACAGGGCAGGCAGGGATGGGACATAATTACAGACACTCCATGTGCCGGTAAGCATTTACCAGAGAATAAGTTTCCTGGGAGGGAATTTGCATACAAATGAGATGCTGAAACACAGGAACAGGACAGTGATAAGACCGCATATGTGTTCTTGCAACATGTCAGTGGGGGGAATTGGTAAACTGATGCCATGAAGCTTTAACTCCATTCTATTACCAAGTAAATTTTACATGGACTCCTGAGCTTTAAAACAGGTATGTGGCTTTCAATGCAGAATGTCAGCTGATATTTTGTGTATGTCTGTCTCATTAGTTTTATCCCCTGGCCTTGAAGCATTAATTTTGAAAACAATATTTTTAAGTAAATATTAAATTATTAGGTCTCCTACAGGTTCAATGTAATCATGCCTTTTTGGAAAAAAAACAAACTTGATTGCCTTAAAATTTTTGCTTTCTGTATTTTTACCTATAAATGTGCTGCCTGTTTTAATTTTGTCATTGATTATATCTTATATCAATTTATAATTTCATTTCTCATTATAATTATATTTACATTGAATTTGACTTTATCCTATCTAATAAAAGAGTAATATGCAAATTAGGCATCACTCCGTGACAAAGATGGCAGTGCCCATAGCCACAAGATGGCGGCACCCAGTCCGGCTCAGCCCCACCACTGTAGTGGTCAGGCCTATTAGCCAGGCAGGTGGCGGGGAGGTGGGGGGCCCAAAGGGCAGAACAGTGATCAGAGGGGTCTGGGGGTCCCATGTCCAGGCCAGAGGCCTTCGCCAGAGGCCTCAGGCATGGGAAAGGGTGGAGCCGGTGATTGGAGGGGGTATGAGGGTGCCCTACCCAGGCATAAGGCTGGGCCAGAGGCCTCAGACCTGGGCAGGGGCAGAGCCTGTGATCACAGGGGTCTGCACACTAGTGGAGCCAGTAAAGCAGGGGTCTGGGGGTCCCCTGCCCAGGCCTGTAGCCTTAGCCAGAGGCTGCCAGTGGGACAAGAGCAGAGCCGGCAATGGCAGGGGGAAGGATCAGAGCCAATGATCGCAGGGGCCTGGGCTCTGTGAAGCCAGTGATCAGAGGGGCTTGGGGGTCCCCTGCCCAGGCCTGCATCCTCAGCCAGAGGTTACAAGCCTGGGCAGGGGTGGAGCTGGGATTGGAGTGAACTACAGAAGAAACACTTTTTCTTACCGCTCATTGGCTAAGCTCCCTGTATGCCACTGGTAATATTCTTAGTAACTTGGGTAATAAGAATCCCTAAAGGCGATCTAGGATTTTTCCACCACACTCCTGGAAAAAAAAAAAGAAGATCCACTGCTGGAGGGCTAAGAAATGTCATATCCTGCCCTAGCCAGTTTGGCTCAGTGCATAATGCCTCAGCCTGCTGACTGCAGGGTCTGGGTTCAATTCTGACCAAGGGCATGTACCTAGGTTGCAGGTTCCTCTCTGGCCAGGGCCCAGGTCAGGGTTCATGCAGGAGGCAACCAATCAAAGTGTTCCTCTCACTTTGATGTTTCTCTCTGTTTTTCCCTTCTCTTCCACATTCTCTAAAAATTAATGGAAACATATCCTCAGGTGAGGTTAAAAAAAAAAAAAGAAAGAAAGACATGTCATATCCTATGAAAGACACATCTTGAAAATGCCTAAAGAAAGTTGTCATTTTTTCCATGGTGAAGGGACTGGAGTCTGTGTTGATGAAAACACCTTGGTGGCTGTGGTGACTGGCAGTGGCTGCAGCAGCAGGGTAATGGGGCTGGTGGCTTCCCCTAATTAGCCTGGTCGCCTCCCACAAAGGAAGGCCAGACTGTAGCATATGCCCACTCCTCTAGGGGAGCAGGGAGCAGGCCTAAGCAGTCAGTAGAACACCCCCTGAGGGCTCCCAATATGTGAGAGGGGGCAGGCTGGGCGGAGGATCCCCCCCCCCATGCACAAATTTTGTGCACCAGGCCCCTAGTATAAATATAAATACCATATCCATGCCTCCTTTATGTTTACATTTTCCTGAGAGTATTTATCCTTTTATTTATTTTTTTATTTTTAAAATTATTTTTATTGATTTCAGAGAGGAAGGGAGAGGGAGAGATAGAAACATCAATGATGAGAATCACTGATTGGTTGCCTCCTGCAAGTCCCACACTGGGGATTGAATCCACAACCCGGGCATGTGCCTTGAATGGGAATTGAACCATGACCTCCTGGTTCATAGGTGCATGCTCAATCTCTGAGCTATGCTGACTGGGTTTATCCTTTTAATTTTAATATTTCTTTGCCATTTTTGTTTATCTATTAGGAGCCTAGTAGCTCAGTTAGAGTTTATGTTTCACCTGATATTTTCCCTTTAGAAAAGGATCCCCCCTTTTACTCAAATTGACTTAAGTAATTTACTTGACTTCTATTATTTTTAAGGCTTCTCCTTTTTTATATTTCTTGTGACTTCTCGTTTTAATTTTTCTATATGCATTATGTATTACTTTCTTTGAAAGGTAGATATCCTGTGTTCATTCCACTGGTCTTTTATTCTTTAAGTGTAGTCAGTTTTAAACTGGCAAAAACATAAGCAAAATTTACTGTTTTAATTTTAGCAAGACTGATACAATGTTGAACAGAGCGGCATATTAAACAGAACTACTAATAGCACAATAAGCTTAGTGATACTGGGAGGAGCTGACATTAACCATTTATCACGTCCCAGGAACCTGGGCTAAATGCTTCAAAGGCATGACTCAGCGAAGGGGCTGCTCCCAAGGCGAAGGTCTGGCCACGGCCAGGCCACGAGGAGGCAGCTGCACTCTGAACCGCAGGCTGTGGGTACAGAGCCAACCCCAAATCCAAAGGGACAGCACAGGGAATTTGTAAGGAGCCCGCTTTCCCCCGTGGCCTTCTGCAGCCCACGAGGCCGTCTGCAGGTCCTCCGAGGCACAGATTACATGGGTCTTGACAAACAGCACTTAGAGTGAACCCACTCAAGTGGGGGCCAAAGTTTGTTGCTCAATAGACAAATAAGAAGTTTGATGGTGACTTCGTCTTCAAAAAGAAAAAATTGTGAAAGTAAGTTTATCTTACATTTATTAGATGTGGATTATAATTGTAATTGTGTGTTTATTCTCAAGAAAAACATGAAATAGACTGAGTCCTATTTGGGTGGCTTTGGGTGCAATACTTCTGACAACAGAGTAGGTAGCACATGAAGATGTCCTTCATATCACACAGCTTTATGGCACCAACATAAAGAATCTTCTTTATTAAAAAAATAAAGAAAGAAGCAAAGGATTTATCTATTTGCCTAATGCCTCTCTTACTCTCTTGACATTAAAATCACTCCCCTTCAAAGTGGCTCCATGTTGGTTTCCTCTTTAATTTTCAACTGCTAAACCGCATTAGATAATAATTTTACATGTGCCTCAGACAGTTCAACACCACTTTCATTTGCCTCATGAAGTCCCACCATCTTTTGAAAAATGTTTAATTTCATTTCGCAGTTGTCTTACATTGCATATCTATTGTAGTGCATCGTCTTGTCCTGTTTATGGCAGACACATGGGGAGGGCCACACTGCACCAGTCTTAGTCCTGGCAAGAAACAGATCGCTTACTCACTCAGACTGTGTAACTGAGGAGGGCTTAATTTAAAAAAGAATTTTTAAAAAGCTTAAAAAACGTTGTTGGGCAGGGCTACGGGAAGCCAGTGAAGATGCCGAAGGATATCTGGGTGAGCGACAGTGGGAAGCCATGACTGGCCACCTCTATGCCCTAACCCCCAACCTGTGGCCCAAAGAGCACAGCCCTAGCTGGAGGGGGCAGAGGCCACAAAGGAGCTGTGAGGAGCACAAGGACACAGGCCATTTGCAGTAACAACTGGGAGTGTAATTATCCCGACATCACTTTCATTATCACCTGGTCTCCTGCCAGTGACACCCATTGGCCAAATCCCAGTGGGATCCAGAGAGCAAGGGAGCCCACTGATTGCATGGGCAGAGCTCAGCTTCTCAGGACACGGTGTTGGAGGGAGAAATTGGATCTAGAGGGACAAATAAAACTACTTGTTAAACTGACCCAAAACATGAGGATTCTGATGGTAAGTGGAGAGAGATGTTTGAATGAGAACAAACAATAAGTGCTCAGTTCATCCTGGCTCTTCCAGTTTTATAAGTTGTCTTTGCTATATTGCCTCGTGACTGGAGTGACGGATGAAGATACTGGGTTTGTATGATCTCCTGTAGTTTCCCTTCTGAAGGAATGTGAAAGTTTCCCTTCCACTTTGAAGAGAGAAGAAATTGAATAAAAGGTAAATTGCACGTGTGTGTGTGCTGGGAACATATTTGTATGTACATGTGTTGGTGGCAGTGGGAACGGCACCAGGTGCCAGACCATAGGGTCAAACCAGACCTGGGTTCAGCAACCTCGGTGCTGGAGTTCTGGCTAGGAAAGAATTCAGAGGCAAGACTCAACTATAAGGGAACACTTATTTGGAAAATTATAAAGGTAGAAAAAGTAATTCATAGAAGAAACAGGCTTGAAAAACAAGTTACAGAGGTAAGGGAAGGGTCCTTGTAGCTTAGAAATGAGGAGGATAAAGGTGACCTGCTGCCTGAGGGAGGTGATAAGGGGAGGGGAGGAAAAGGCGTTCTCCCAGGAAGGAGAGTGCACTGGGTCCTCCATCTTAAGGGGATAAGGGTGGAGATTTTAGGGGAGGTGCGAGGGAAGATCTCAGTAGAATATTCAGCTGCTTTCCAAGGGTGCTGTTTCAGGGTTGTCGTCTCCACTGATTGACTGGCCAGCACCAGGGCAGGGTCATTATTCCATGCAACTGGTCCTGATGTCAACTGTGGCACATCACTTGTCTGGTTTTGCTGCTTTTCTGGAGCTGGAGTTGGAGCTGAAATACAACTGAGGTTCAGATGTTTCCTCTGGGGAGGACAAGGTCAGGGCGTCCCAACTGCAAGACCAGTGATGTACCAGGGGAGGAAGGTCACCCTAGGGTGAGGTCTCATGATACCATTGTCCTTTGCTAGGTACCTGGAGCTATCCACCCTGGTGACTTTCTGTACCTGGCCCATCATCCTTGCTCTGCTCACATCTGTCTAACTGCCTACCACACATATACACACACCAAAAGATGTCACTTATGTAGCATGAATGAACTGAGTGAGTCATCCAGCAATAATGGACATTTCAACTGCTGGAAATGCTTTCTGGCATTTGGGGTGGGCCAGCTGGACCCCACCAGTGCACAGGAGGCCATGTTTAAGCTTTCAAGCCTTAACCACCACTTCATAATTTCACCTGATTTATAAGGTCTAATGAGCAAAATGTAATTTTCAGAAAGGAATTAAGATGGAATAATTTCACTTGGTGTTATACTTTCATTGGCTTAAGAAAGCTTAAAAATAACAAAGTTACTTCTTTTTCAAGTCTTTCAGAAGATCTGAAATGAATGTCAACTAAGATAATTATTAAAAATCTACTTGCTTCTAAATATTCAGGATAATTTCCTTGTTTTTGAACATTCTCATAATAAAAACAGGACAAATAAGGGCAAAAGGAGTGGAATACATCATTCTGATACAAAGCTTAGTCCAGGCTACACTTGTAAAGGAAAGCATGTATTTTTAGCTGGTGAGTCATTCATTTATTTTCAAGATATAGTTTCTCACTACCCATCCAACCTGGAAATAGACCACTCACTAGTGTAAAAGATTCTTTTTAATCCAACACTTCAACAAACATCCTGCCAGGCTGACCATGGTCCATGGCCCAAGCCTTCACGCACCCTGAGACTTTCAGCTCTGGGGTCCTGATATCTCCTCTGGTTGGCATCTGCACTGGTTTGAGCCATGTCTTAGTTGGGTTAGAAGTAGACTCTGAGTTCCATGCTTCCATGTCTCTGAATCTATTTTGTTCATCAGTTTATTTTGTTCATTAATCTCAGAGGGAAAAGGGAGGCAGGAAGAGATTAACCAAAGAATTTATATGCATATATGCATAACCCATGGACACAAACAAGAGTGCAGTAGGCCTGGGTGGAGGTAGGTGTGGGGTGGAAGGGCATAATGTAGAGAAGAAAGGGGACATCTGCCATACTTTCAACAATAAAGATACATTTTAAAAAAGAAGTAGACAATTCTGAGATAAAATTGTAGTGCAAGTCATTTCTTTGGGAGGTGCAGAAAACACCAGCTGAAGAGTTGAGAAGAAAGGGAAGAGAAAATGGTCAAACGGGGGCATTATCAAGCCATCAAGGTCGACCCCTGGGAAAATGACCTGGGAACCGATGTAAAACACACAACCCAAGGGCTGGAGTGTTTATATACCAACTGCTATCTGTCATTGGTGGAAAACTACTTATTGGAGACACCAGTTCACCAGCATTTCACGTCTGCCACAGATGAGAGCAAAGGAGGACTTGGAGGCCAGAGGAAACCCTCAGTCAAAGAAGTCAAGTATCGGCAGTGGAAGTCAGATGGGCATGTTCTAAGGCAGCTGGTTTTGGCCTGGGCACAGAGGCAGGGCATGAGTGGCATCTGGGACAATATGGCTATCTCCTCTATCACTCTTTCTTTTCCTATCCCACTAACTCAGGGGGATTAATTTCTTGCCCTGGAGTGGAGAAAGCTCTACTCTCTCCATTCCGTCTCTGTCAATGATTTTGCTGAGGCCTCACATTCTCTAAGTTGCACTAAAGACCTAAGCTTTTAGAACACCCAAGCCAAAGAACCACAGACCTCTGTGGCTCTGTACTCTATCATTATCATATGGGACAGTAGACACTGAGAAAAGTCTCCGTGCCAGTGGATAAAAGCAAAAGGTGACTTCTGGGGAGTTTAATATCTCCTAACTTCATGCTTCCATAGAATCTACCTCTGTTATACCAATGCACCATTAGTTAATTACTACTGTGAACACCCCAGAAAATATTATCATGAGAACATGCATGAACACAAGAATAAGTGTGAGCAACCATCGTCAAATGATCTACTCTAATAAAAGAGCAATATACAAATTAACCATCATGCCAAGACACCTAAGCCACATCCAGAAGCCAAGCCATGCCCCCAGCCAATCAGAGCAGCTGTATGCAAATTAACCCAGCCAAGATGGAGGCTGGCAGCCATGGAGTTAGAGCAAACAGGAGGCTTCCATTGCAGCTGCCTGCCTAGGCCGGCTGGGCCTCTGCTCATGGCAACAATGTTTCAATTATAGAAGCCATGGAGCTGAAGCAAACAGGAGGCTTCGTTATCTACCTAGGCCTCTGTTCAAGGTAACAAAGTTTCAGTAGTAGAAGATAAATAAACCCCATAAACCTGATTCCAGCCAGCCTTGCTGGGACCTTGGGTCAATGGGAGCTGTGGGAAGCCAGAAAACAGCCTTCAGACCCTCCCCCAGGCTGGCCAGGCACCCCAGTAGGGACCCAAATCCTGAAGGGGATGTGGGCAGCCTGAAAACGGCCCTCAGCCCCTCACACAGGCTGGCCACACTTCCATGGGGTGAGGGTCCCCACTAGGGGGCTTGGCCAGCCTACAAACGGCCATCAGCCCCTCACCCAGGCTGGTCAGGCACACTAGCAGGTGGACATCCCCTGAGGGATCCCAGACTGCAAGAGGGCACAGGCCAGGCTGAGTGACCCCCCTAAGTGCACAAATTTTTGTGCACTGGGCCCCTAGTCCTATATAATAAAAGGGTAATATGCAAATTGACCCAATGGCAGAACGCCTGTGGCCCCTTGCCCTGGCTGGCCCAGCCCCTGAGCATCCGCACCCCCAAGTGGGGGCAGGGCTGGTTGGCAAACTGCCCTGGCCCCTCACCTGGGGCTGGCCCATCCCTGATGGCCTCTGTTGGGACAGGCCAACTGGACCCCATCAGTGCACAAATACGTGCACTGGTCCTCTAGTATAAATATATAATCTTTGGCATTTGTGTTCTCACAATTCAAACTCTTTTTATTAAAATCCTAGAGTATTTCTCTAAGGCTATGATGGAATGATTTGTAGCTAAAACTCAAAACACATAGAAATGTAAACATAAAGGATTTATCACAGGTCATTGGAGAGGAGCTGGGACAGATGGCCAGCATTTGTGGGGCCAAAGGGAAGCTCACTGAGGAGAACTCAAATTCCACTTTTTCTCTGAGGACATTTGCTAGGTTTTGACACAGAGAATGTGAGGTTGAACTGGGCAGAAGAAAGCTACCACAATTCAGATGAATAGAAGACCTTGAGGTGATCACAGGGATGAAGAGGCAACATAGGAGCTGGAGGTTGCCAAGGCAGTGAAGACTTCAAGGGTCAAGTAGGCAAAGGGAAAATTTCAAAAAAGTGAGCCTGAAACGCCACAGCAATTTTCCCCTCGAAGCATTTGTTGATTCTTAATTTGTGCGATAAAAAAGGCTCCAAAACCTCAGGAGGAAAAAAAAAAAAAACAGCTGGAAAATATAGAAGTTTTTTGTGATCATGTATATGTAGGGAGACAAAAATTAGAACCCAGTCCCCCCCAAGCTCTAGTGAACATCCCAGCTGTCAGTGAGTCTGGAAGACAGTCTACATGCAGATTTGGATCAGGGGAAGGCTCCGTTTACAACGCTCCAGCATGAACCAGGGCTTAAGGTAAACTGCCTGCATTTGAGCTGCCTGGCAGAGGACAGCATTCATCCTCTCTGAAGGAAGAAAAAATTACCCTCGGTCTATTCAAGTTTTCATGCATAATGTTTGACATTTAATTAAAAATATCAAGTATTTATGAAACAGAGTAGAGATAAAAAGAGGCAATAAAAATAGACACAAAGGTAATCAAGACCAATCAGTTCTACACATTCACATATTTGATTAATATTTTTGTGAATGTAGATGATAAAAAGGAGAATTTCAACATAAAGTTCTAATATACTGAAGGGAAGTTCTAAAAGTTAAAAATATAAGAAGTTTAAAAAGAATACATAGGTTTAGCAGCAGATTGAAACAGCTGAGGAGAGGATAAGTACATTTTAAGGTCAGTAGAAAAATATACACATTAAGACAAGGAGATAAAATACAAAAAAACTGTTAAGAACATAAGAATTATAATAAAAATGTCCAAAATATGTGTACCTAATTCAGAAGAAGATGAAGAGATTGGGGGAGAAGTAATATTTAAAGAGATAATGTCTGACAGTTTTCCAAAACTTATAAAAGACATTGTCAGATTCAGGGATCATTCTGACTCACAAGCAGTGTAAATAAACTAAAAGAAATCAAACCCCATATACCCATATACATCAGGGCAAAAAGGAAGAAACTTAAAGACAAAGAGAAAACATTAAAAGCAGCCCCCCCACCCCCCCACCCCCCACCCCCGCAAAAGACACAGCACTTCTAGATGGGCAATGAGCAGTAAGGCTAATACCTGACTTCTTAATAGAAACTTCCAAAGCCAGAAAACAAACTAGTAATTTCCAAATTTATACTCAGAAAATGTGTGTGTGTGTGTGTGTGTTTTATTAAATTCATTGGGTGACACTGGTTAACAACACTATACAGGCTTCAGGAGCACAATTCTAGGACACGTCATCTGTACACTATATTGTGTGCTCATCACTGCGGGTCAAGTCTCTCTCCATTTATCCTCCCTATATCCTCCTCTACCTCTCCTGCCCTGCCCCCCCCCCCCAGCAATTACCACACTGTTGTCTGTGCCTATAGATTATGTCTATATGTATGCTCTGTGTAATCTCCTCATCTTTTTTCATCTATTTTCAGATCCTGGCTATTGTAAATAATGCTGCTGTGAACATAGGGGCACATATATTCTTTCAAATTGGTGTCTCAGGATTCTTGTTTGTCTATTTTGTTAATCCTCACCTGAGGATATTTTTTCCCATTGATTTTTTGAGAGAGTGAAAGGGAGGGAGGAAGAAGGGGGGACAGTGATCTAACATGCAACCCAGGCACACGCCCTTGACTGGGAACCAAACCCATGACCCTATGATCTGCAGGCTGACCACTGAGCTCTAACCACTTAGTTATACCAGCCAGGGCTCATTGTGGTTTTAATTTGCATCTTCCTGATGATTAGTGACATTGAGCATTTTTTCATATGTCTATTGGCCAGCTGAATGTCCTTTATGGAGAAGTGTCTATTTTAGGTCCTTTGCCATTTGTTTTTTAAAATATTTATTTGTTTATTTATTTATTTACTTATTTATTTATTTCAGAGAGGAAAGGAGAGGGAGAGAGAGAAAAAGCATCGACGATGAAAGAGAATCATTGATTGGTTGCTTCCTGCATGCCGGGCACTGGAGATTGTGCCCTGACCAGGAATCAAACCATGACCTCCTGGTTCATAGGTAAGTGCTCAACCACTGAGCCACACCGTCTGGGCTGCCCATTTTTTAACTGGAGTGCTTGTTTTCTTGGTGTTAAATTGTTTAAGTTCCTCACATTTTAAAAAAATTAACCCCTTATCAGATGTGTCATTGGCAAATGTGTTTCCTATACAGTGGGTTCCCTTTTCATTTTGTTGATGGTTTCTTTTGCTTTGGAGAAGATTCAGTTTAATAGAGTCCCATTTGTTTATTTTTTTCCTTTAGTTCCCTTGCCCTAGGAGACACATAGGCAAAAATACTGCTATGAGACATGTCTGAGATTTTACTGCCTATGATTTCTTCCAGGACTTTTATGGTTTTGTAACTTACATTTAAGTCTTTTAATCTTTTTGAGTTTATTATCTAAACTAATAAAAGTGAAATATTAAAATTAACCGTTTCTCCGAGACAGGGTAAGCCACGCCCACCAGCCAATCAG
>PVJC01001415.1:41870-94659 GCA_004026665.1 Murina feae
AAGGCTTAATCAACACCTCCTTAAAGATACAGGAGCCAGCCTCACCCAGTGGCCAGAGTGGGACTAACCTAAACAAAACAGATCCACAAGGAACACACTTGGGGCAGATGCAGTGAGCATAAAAGCCCCACTGAAACAACTCTTGCCCCATAAGGGTGTCTCCAGCACAGAAGTTCTCCCACTGTAGACACAGCTGACTTTCATAACCAAGTGGCTTAGAGGTTAATTCCTTGCAGTGATCGCCTAACTCAGAAAGGGAAGCAGCCAAAATGCGGAGACAAAGAAACAGGTCACAAATGACAGAAATGGAGGAAATAAAACGACAGGATATAGAGTTCAAAACCACGGTTATTAGGTTTTTCAAGAAATTTCTAGAGACTGCCGATAAATTTAGTGAGACCGCCGATAAATTTAGTGAGATCCTCAATGAATCTAATGAGACCTTCAAGGATATGATAAAGGACCAACTAGAAATTAAGCATACACTAACTGAAATAAAGAATATTATACAGACATCCAACAGCAGACGAGAGGATCGCAAGAAGCAAGTCAAAGATATGAAATATGAAGAAGCAAAACCCACCCAGCGGGAAAAGCAAAAAGAAAAAAGAAAAGAAGAAAAAAGAAAAAGGTTCAAAAAGTATGAAGATAGTGTAAGGAGTCTCTGGGACAACTTCAAGCACACCAACATCAGAATTATAGGGGTGCCAGAAGAAGAGAAAGAGCAAGATATTGAAAACCTATTTGAAGAAATAATGACAGAAAACTTCCCTCACCTGGTGAAAGAAATAGACTTCCAAGTCCAGGAAGTGCAGAGAACTCCAAACAAAGGAACCGAAGGAGGACCACACCAAGACATATCATAATTAAAATGCCAAGAACAAAAGACAAGGAGAGAATCTTAAAAGCTGCAAGAGAAAAGCAGTGAGTTACCTACAAGGGGGCACCCATACGACTGTCAGCTGATTTCTCAACAGAAACTTTGCAGGCCAGAAGGGAGTGGCAAGAAAGTGATGAATAGCAAGAACCTACAGCCAAAATTACTTTACCCAGCAAAGCTATTGTTCAGAATTGAGGGTCGGATAAAGAGCTTCACAGACAAGAAAAAGCTAAAAGAGTTCATCACCACCAACCAGTATTATATGAAATGCTGAAAGGAATCCTTTGAGAATGAGGAAGAAGAAAAAGGGAAGTAAAAATTATGAACAACAAATATATATCAACGAGTGAATCTAAGAATCAAGTGAATAAAAAATCTGATGAACAGAATAAACTGGTGAATAGAATAGAATCAGAGGCATAGAAAGGGAGTGGACGGACAATTTTGGGGGGTTAAGGGTGTTGGGGGTGCATGAAGAGACTGGACAATAATCGTACACCTATGGATGAGGACAATGGGGGGGCAAGGACAGAAGTTGGGGTGGCAAATGGGAGGAGGGGAGCTATGGGGGAAAAAAGAGGAACAACTGTAATAATCTGAACAATAAAGATAAATTTTAAAAAAATGCAAAGACTCAAATGGTTTAAAAATAAAAGAATGGAAAAAGACATTACAATTAATCAAAAGAAAGCTTGAATTTTGATTACCAGGTGAAGTCAAATATCAGAACCACAAGATTACCAACAACAAAAGGCCGTTTATAATGATAAAAAGGTCAATTCATGGAGAGGACATACAATTTTAACATTTGTTTGTAAAACAGAACTTTAAGATACATGAAGCAAATATTGAAAGACTATGTTAAAATTAAGACTCATCATTTACCAAAGGATTCCATTAGGGAGTTAAGATACTACCAAGTAGAACAAGGAATTTGCAATTCCTATCAAACAAAATTTGATAACTCTTAACAATCAATAAGGAAAATACAAATAATGGGGAAAAACATGTGCGCAGCTATGTCATAAAAGGAATATGCAAATGTTCAATAAAGATATAAAAAAGTGCATGTTTCATGAGGCATCAGGTGAAACCAAACCAAAACTATAAGGAGATACCACTACATATACATGAAAATGTCAAAAAATTAAAATACCAACTGATGACAAGGATGTGGAACAATTAGAATTCTCGAGCACCACTCGTGAGTGTGTAAGTTTGTATAACTGTTTGGCAGTATCTGCTAACAATGAATAACTCCATACCTCATACCACAATAACTCCACCTCTGGGTATACCCCCCAACAGAAATGTATACACAGGTACATTGAAGTGCAAGGGCAAGAATGTTTACAACAACACCCCTCACGACAGCAAAAATCTAAAAACAGCCCAAATGAAGAAGTTGTGGTATATTCATACAACACAATACTGCAAATACAGTTAGCAAACTTCTGTGAAGATTTAGGGAGTAAATATTTTATGTTTTAGGCCACATCTTATCTCTGTTGCATTTCTTCTTTATTTTTTACAACCCTTTACAAATGTAAAAGCCAGTCTTCACGGTGGGCTATGCAAGAACAGGCTGTGATGGGCTGTGGGCTGCCCGTCCCTGCTCCAGAACAATTGCATAGAGTATGTTACTACTACATACAATAACACATATGGACTTCACAAACATAATTTTGCATGACAGAACACAAAAAAGTGCATACTTAGCATTTGAGGCAGAGCTAATTGATGAGGATAGAAGTCTTGATAGTGGTTACCTTTGGGGGTAACGGCAGTGATGAAACAGGACACAAACTGGGCTTCAGAGGGGCCAGCAATACTGTTTCTTGATCTGGGTGGTGGTTACACATGGATTATTTGGTGCAAATTCATTGACTTATACCCTTATGATTTGTACAATTTTCTGTCTGTGTATTATACTTGGAAAACAATTTTACTGAAAAATTCTAAAAAATTCTAAAAGTTCCTTTTTTTTTTCCTACAATTTAATTACTTCCCCCTCAGTGCCAGTTTATACCAGTTTCTCTTCAGCTTTCTAATTAGTAAAAACCTTAGTCCACTAGCTTCTGCCTTCATCTAAGAAAAGCGGTTCTCAACATGTGGGTTGCGACCTGTTTGGGGTCAAACGACCCTTTCACAGGGGTCACCTAAATAGACTCTGCACATCAGACATTTACATTACAATTCATAACAGTAGCAACATTACAGTTATGAAGTAGCAACGAAAATAATTTTATGGTTGGGGGTCACCACAGCATGAGGAGCTGTATTAAAGGGTCGTGGCATTAGGAAGGTTGAGAACCACTGATCTAAAAAGTGTGCCTGTGGCCCAGAGCCATAGTCCGTGTAAAGGTGTTAAGTAAAGGTTTCCAAAATATGGGCTTTCCTTGTCCTGTGCGCGTGTCCCTGGGAGACAGGGAGAACGCGGTGGAGAGCAGCAGGGCACGCAGGACGGTGGCTCTGCATCTGGCCTGCGCTCAGTCTTCCCGATCACAACACTTACGATTCCGTAGAAGAGACTTGAGAACACAAGTGAGCCCGAATGAGAAGCCTAGTTGAACACGTTTTTCTCATTTGTGCTTCATCCTAAACATTTGTAAGGACTTAGCAGCTCACCCCAGCAGGCCTTTTGAATCCACATTCCAGTTTTTGTAAATGCTTCTCAAGGACGTTTTTATTCCTGCTTCGACGGAGCCAAGTTACCTCACTGTCTTCAGTGGCCTGGGACACCTTGAGATCCGGACCCACAGACAGACAAGGAGGCGGTTCCTCTGCACCAGGCCTTCTTGTACCTGGTCCAGCACTCCAGCAGAGTGGGGATCGGAGGCCAAGCCCCAGGGTCTAGAAATGAGCGGGAATACAGGAGCAGAAAACATGTCTCCCTCTGCTGGGAGATGCTGCTGTGTCTCAAATCTGACTTTCCTTTCCTTCATGAGCTACTTAGGCTTACTGGTTTCTTGGGGGAAGTGAGGCTTTAACAGAAGAAAGTAACTGTGGGGTACTTAATGGGAGCATAGCATCAGGGGGCGTGCGACCCCGAGAAGGACAAAACGATGTTTAAAATGATCAGAATAGAGAGAAGTGTCAGAATGTCAGAAGTGTGAAGATAGACAAGACGAGGAAGAAGAGGGAAAAGGTGGATATGGGGAGAGAGAAACAGAAAGTGAAACAGAGCAATGAAAGGGCAGAAAGGTGAAAGTGAGTCCAGGAAAGATCCTAGGGCCAGGACATCCTGGCCTGCATTAGCCTTCTTGCCTGCAGATCAGCAAGAGGTGAGGCTAACTTCACAGCAGGCTCCCATGGAAAGAACTGCCTCCCCTTGACCACATGATCCGAGCCCATCCCTGCCCTTCGTTACATCATGCATATACATGGAAGAGCCCGGGAGGTAGAAGGGAAGAAATAAGTTGTAGAATAACATGTGGGGGTTCCAAAGAAAGTGAGGCATAGGGATATTATATAACCTACCTGTGGCTACTCCCCCAATACTGGTATTGATGGGAGTTTAGATCTTCAGATTCCAAAATTAATTATCTTCTCTAAATCATCCAAATGGATGAGATTCTTAAGAGATCTTTCCAAAACATACTCAATTCTGACTGCCATTCCAACTAATTCATTCCAGTGAGACAAAGAACGCCGACCTAAGCACCTTGTGTTTTAAGCCAATGCTTCTCAAACTTCAATGCGCACAAAAGTCAAATTGGAGGGAGGACAATAACAGCAGATTTCAGTCACTGTCTAGGACCAGGTCTGGGGAGGGGGCCAAGAGGCAGCCCAGCTCACTGATTTCCAGTGGCAGCATGGGTTGAAGTGTGGGTGAGGGTCAAGTATTAGGAGATGGGAGGCTCTGTTTCTCAGTTCCCATGCTTCTGAGGGATGTCATAACAAAGTGTCATAAGCTAGACAGCCTAAAATGACAGAAACGTATTCGTACTTCTAGAGTTCTGGAAGCTAGAAGTCCCAATCAAGATGTTGGCGAGCCATGCTCCCTCCAAAGGCTCTAAGGAAGAAGCCTTCTTTCCTCTTCGATCTTCTAGTGGTTTCCAGAAACCCTTGTCATTCCTTGGCTTATAGTGCATCACTCTAATCTCTGTTTTCATCCTCACGTGGCCTTCTACCCTGTGTGTCCCTGTGCAAAGTTCCGCCTTCCGATGAGGACACCTCCAATCTAGTATGCCTGCCTTCTTAACCTGATTATACCTATAAAGACTCTATTCCCAAATAAGTTTACATTCACAGGTTCCAGATGGACAGGACTTTTTGGGGGACACTATCAAGTACAGTGCAGGCAATAATAGTGATCTGAGCTCAGATGACTGCCTCAGAAAGCTCTAAAGAGCATTTGTATGGAAAAGACAAAATGAAAAGTAAACTATAACATTTTAAAGTTGGAAAATCTCTCTGGCAGCATTGAAAAGGGTCTCTTATTTTCTACAGCTGTAGGGCAGGAGGACCAAAACTAAGGTCTCGGAGTAGGAACTATATTGCTGTTGCTTCCATTAAGCCCAGTACACCAGGTCCCTTATGCTAAGATTTCTCATGTCACTGTGCTACGACACTGTAAAGAATGAGATGAACCCTAAGAAACAGGTTAGGGACGTCTGGGCAGACATGGAGGAGCCGAGAGCTTTGAACTACCAAACCCCCCTTAATCCTTTGCTGGTGGAAAGCAGACCTTTGCTCCTTCCCCAGGCACCTTCCACACAGCCTTTCAATAACTGGGGCTGGACGGCTGAATCACAAGACTCCCTGCCACCACCCCTCATTGCCTTGACCCTAACGAGAGTTCCATCCAAATGCAGTCCTGAAAGTGACATAATTGTTAGGATTAATTGAAGCCTTGACTCAAACGGTGGCCTATGGTCAATTAGGCTGAATTCTGCTGGTAATACTGTGCAAACTTGGGTGAGCTTATTAACACTTTGTAATCAGGCATTTTCCCGCCAAATCGCGTCGTAACGCGGGGCTTTTTTGACATTTTCTCGCCAAAATTAGACTTTCCGTAAAATATTCCTATCTTTCGATCTATTTGATATTTTTCTATGAAACTTTCAGTGTTTTAGTTTAAAAAGAGGTCTCTATTTATTTACTTTGCAAAATATGTGTTGGCACCCTTGTTTACAAGTTTCCCGCGCCCCCCTGCTTAGCGGAACAAAACGAGTTAACTCGTCTCCCGCGCTTTGGTATAAAAAGCGATATGACGAGTTTACTCGTTTCCCACAAAAAATGTGTTTAATATGCAGGTTCCTGGGTCTCACTCCAAGATTTTGAAGAATTGTGTCTGGGCTAGGACCTGATAACCTAACAAGCTTCCAGGCAATGCCTGTGCTAACTGTACACTTAGATTAGCACTGTAGCATTCGAAAACACCTGAAGAGAAAGGCGTCTGAAGATTAAGGGTGATAGGAGGGATGTAATGCGTATACTAAGTGCAACCTGTTCAGACACCACGGGAAGACCAAACTAATGCATGGATCTTTCCTTCCTTGAGGCTATAAGAGGTGCATTGGTGAGAATTCTTCAAAAAAGTTCTAAGGCGGATGTCCTCTGAGGGCTGGAGATACTGGTAGGTGTGGCAATACAGGTATCCCCAAAAATGTGTATAAACACTTTGAATAATAATAAAGGCAGCGTTTATTAAACATTTCATTTTCTCTTAACAGCTATCAGCTATTAAAGTGTGCGTATATTTTTTGGGGGGACACCCTGTATATTGGGTTTTCAGATCTCCATGATGACTTGAGGTGTTATAAGCCAGGTAGTGGTGTTTAAAATTCAGAGACAAGGTAGGTACAATACCTTGTACAATACAAAGCAACAAAGATAGAGCTGTTATCAATATTTTGACCCGCATAAGATGAGAGGTGGGTCTCTAATGACCCTTGGAATAAAATAGATGGGAAGTTTTCTAGAGTGCTGCTTGACGTACATAAGTGAAAAAAAATCTAGGTCTGTGGGTGGAAACCTAAACAAGTTGCCATGGAGGGAATTTAAGGTCGCTTATGCAGTTCTCAGACATAAGCCAGTTCATATATCAAAATCTTCTAAACTGAGGGGGTGACTGGTTCCTGTGAAGAAGGATCTAGCAATATTGTACACAGAGGCACTACCTTCTGTGAATATTCTACCGATGGTCCCTCTGAGATCAGTTTCAGGACTGTGCCCTAAGATAACGAGGTAGGAATTATTAGATATTGTCTCTGAACTGGTGCTAATTCTTGGAGAACAAAAAAATCATGAGGGCAGAGGGCATTTTGAGGTAAATAATAGATGAAGTCTTCCAGTTTGTTTCACAGTAGGTCTAGGGAGACTATGAACCCATTTTGTGGTTAACTTCCCCATTATCAGGGGAATGGGACTAGATATACCAGTAACTACCCACATTTTGACACTGGTTCTATGCAATGCCTTGCATAGGAGTTCCTCAGGAGAAGAAATGAGCTGTCAGGAAACATTTTGTAGACTGTAAAGTCTTAAAGACAAACAATGTAATTTCTGTTGAAGAAATTAAGTGACCCAGCATTACACCAAAGTTTTATATTTGACTAGGGGCCCAGTGCATGCACTGGGGGTGGGGGTGGGGGGTGGAGGGGGGTCCCTCAGCCTGACCTGTACCCTCTCCAATCTGGGAGCCCTCAGGGGAGCCCTCTACAATCTGGGAGTTTCTATCAGTCTTTGCAATCATATGAGTGAATTGTCTGAGATCCACCCCCCCAACCCAGTTTGGTTTGTTGCTCACAGAATAATAGAGACTTTTTTTTTCTTTGCTCCATTGGTGGAGATTTCCTGGAAGTTTTAGGATATATTCCCTTTAATTTTTTTCTAGACACTCTGATTTTACTTATGCCTCTCACCCTCCATCCCCCACCGCAACAGTAACTTGCTCCAGGCTCACTTTGCTCTAGTGCAGTGGTTCTCAACCTGTGGGTCTCAACTCCTTTGGTGGTCAAACGACCCTTTCACAGGGGTCGCCTAAGACCATCCTGCATATCAGATATTTACATTATGATTCATAAAAGTGGAAATATTACAGTTATAAAGTAGCAACGAAAATAATTTTATGGTTGGGTCACAACATGGGGAACTGAAAGGGCCAGAAGGTTGAGAACCACTTCTCTAGTGTCTAGGAGAACTATGATTCCCAGCATTCCTGGTGTTCTCTCGCCCTGGCCTTCTGCTTCAGGTCCTGGGGCTGGCATCAGAACTATAATTCCCAGCATTCCTGGTGCTCCCCCCCACCCCTGCTCTGGGCTTCTGCTTCCAGTCCTGGGGCTGCCACCAGAACTACTATTCCCAGAATTCCTGGTGCTCCCCACGCTCTGGGTTTTCCCTGACCAAGGGAGCCATATCCCCCCAAGTCTCCAGTTCTCTTGCTCTGCTCTCCATCGAGTGACCAAGGGAGCCACATCCCCCCAAGCTGCTGGCTCTCCCACTCTGCTCTGTGTATGCAAATTGCCTGCCATCTTTGTCAGGTTAATTTGCATACTCCCTCCTCACTGGCTGGTGGGTATGGTTGGTGGACGTGGCTTGAGCGTAGCAGAGGGACAGTTAATTTGCATGTTTCTCTTTTATTATATAGGATAGAGACTTTTCCACAGTTAATATTTGTAACATGACAGTGGAGAAAAACACATGTAATTTCCTTCTATAAGCATACTAGGGGTCCGGTGGACAAAAATTTGTGCACTCAGGGGGGGTCCCTCAGCCTGGCCTGTGCCCTCTCACAGTCTGGGACC
Source organism: Murina feae (assembly GCA_004026665.1). NCBI lineage: Eukaryota > Metazoa > Chordata > Mammalia > Chiroptera > Vespertilionidae > Murina > Murina feae. The sequence continues at coordinate 50,502 of PVJC01001415.1, forward strand.
CCTCAGGGGATGTCCACCTGCTGGAGTGCCTGGCTAGCCTGGGTAAGGGGCTGATGGCTGTTTGCAGGCTGGCCAAGCCCCCCAGTGGGGACCCTCACTCCATGGGTGTGTGGTCAGCCTGGGTGAGGGACTGAGGGCTGTTTTCAGGTTGTTCAAAGTCCCTTCAGGGTTCAGGTCCCTACTGGGGTGCCTGGCCAGCCTGGGTGAGGAACTGAGAGTCATTTTCAGGCTGCCCACAGCTCCCATTGACCCAACATCCCAGCGAGGCTGGCTGGAATCAGGTTTCTGGGGTTTATTTATCTTCTATTACTGAAATTTTGTTGCCTTGAGCAGAGGCCTAGTCAGTCAACAAAGCCTCCTGTTTGATTCAGTTCCATGGCTTCTATAATTGAAACATTGTTGCCTTGAGCAGAGGCCCCGCCGGCCTAAGCAGGCAGTTTCAACTCTATTGCTGGTGCAACAGAAGCCTCCTGTTTGCTCTAGCTCCATGGCTGCCAGCTGCCATCTTGGCTGGGTTAATTTGCATACAGCTGCTCTGATTGGCTTGTGGGTGTGGCTTGGATGGTGGGCGTGACTTCGGTGTCTTGGAGTGATGGCTAATTTGCATATTACTCTTTTATTAGATTTTTTTCCTGCCTAAGGTTCATTAGGAAAAGACACCTTTAAACCCATGTAGAAATGATGAAAACATCCCTCCCTGCTTCCTAGGAATGAGTTGAAGCCCATCGCTCACTAGGAAAGTGGTGTAAAACATTGCATGCATCAGGGTTTTCTGTTAATCCTCACCTGAGGATATTTTTCTGTTGATTTGTAGAGAATGTGGAAGGGAATGGGAGAAACAGAGAGATAAGCATCGGTGTGAGAGAGACACATTGATTGGTTGCCTCCCACATAAGCCCCAACCAGGGCCAGGGATTTGAGCCTGCAGTCAAAGTATGGGCCCTTAACAGGCATCAAACCCAGGACCCTTCAGTCCATGGGCCAATGCTCTATCCACTGAGCAAAACCAGCCATGGTCATTGTGTGTGTCTTTGTGCATATATGTGTACATGTGTATGTGTGTATATGTGTACATAGGTATGTATTGATGTGTGATGTGCCTCTATGTACATGCATGTGTGTGTCAATGTATGTATGTGTGAGGGTGTGCACATGTGTGTCAAATACAGGTGTGTGGGTGTAGGTATGTGTGAATAACTATGGATGTGTGTAGAAGAGGCAGTCAGAGCCTAGAGCAGAGATGGAAGGCAGCAGGAAAAATGTGTTTGAACTCCAGGCTAAGGAGAGAGCTTTGGCAGAGGGGCTGGCAGGAACTGACTGCTGCCTTTCTCTGAGCAGAATGAAGCAGATGTGGCCAGAGGATATGGGAAGGTTCCAGGTCAGTGCAGAGTCAAGAAGAAAAATTTCACATTCTTAGGTCTCAAAGGAGACACTGTTTAGGGTCATAGGGATTACAACAGTTATGTACTTACATGAAGGCTTACTGAAGTTAAGGGGTTCTGTGTTTTAATCCTTTCTGTATTGGGCGGTAATGTGGGACTTATGAAAAGAGAAATAATGATGATGATAAAACATATTGAGCACTATGTGCCTAGAGTTGTTACAAGCCTCTTACATGTATTAGCTCATTTAATTCTATGAAGAACCCTCTGACATATGCTTTGCTATTGTCCCCACTTTACAGGTAGAGAAACTGAAAGAGATTGAAGGATAATTTGCCAGAGTTCATAAGGCTGGTAGGTGTTGGAGCTAGGGTTCAAGTCCCTAGAGCCTGATGCAGAGTCACTTGAGTCTAGCTGCTACGTTGCTTACAGTTATTTCTGTAGATAAAGCTATGGGAGTGAACCATCTGAGTGATTTTTAAAAAAATATATTTTATTGATTTTTTTTACAGAGAGAAGAGGAGAGAGATAGAGAGTTAGAAATATCAATGAGAGAGAAACATTGATCAGCTGCCTCCTGCACACTCCCTACTGGGGATGTGCCCGCAACCAAGATACATGCCCTTGACTGGAATCGAACCTGGGACGCTTGAGTCTGCAGGCTGGCGCTCTATCCACTGAGCCAAACAGGAGACGACCATCTGAGTGATTTTTGTCATCAAAACTTGATCATGTATATCAGACTGTCCCAAACCAGCTGCTCTGATATTTACTAACAGTGGGGTGACCAACCACCCTGGTATGCCCAGGCACTGACCCTGGAAACAGCCCAGGCAAACCAGTGGGTCACCCTCAAAGGTCTGCTACTTAAAAGGAATACTTGCTTCTATGGACATCCACCAGTTTACTTTGTTTTGGCAACAAAAACGTCACCAGGATAGTTTCTACACTTGGTCTCTGGCATCCATTCACAGCTGACCTTTAGGTGTAAGGGCCTCATTTGTGTTTCATTATGCAGTGGCTTTCTTCCCAGGCATCCTGGATGGCTCTGCTTTGCTGTGGAGTGGAGGAGAATGGGCGGCTCTCTAATCCACTGCAGGTGCAGGGGTGCCGCACAGCTGGGTAGACCAGCACTCCCCGCTCCCTGTGGAAAGAAAGGCCCCGCGGGGATGGTGCAAGCCTTCCAGGCCCAGCCTCTCTGACCTGCAGGAACTGCTGTGGCTCTCACAGTGCAGGTGGGTTAGGACAGATCCGTAAGGCCCACAGAGCTCACATGCACCTCATGCACTCGCTCCACAATGCACACTGGGCTAGCCTTTCTGTCCTCAAAGCACTCGAAAACCGAGTGCCCGGTGCACAGCCCGCACCTTTGACGTCTTCCTAGTAATTGGCCCGCTGTCCTCGCCTTTGCCTTGGTGCCTCTGCATAGCCGCTGTGGTGCAGCCTCGCAGGTCCTATCATTGTGCCTTTCGTTTTATTTGTCACTTGGTCGCCTGCCATCTGCTGGAATCTTTTCCTTGAGTGACTGGGGAGACACCATGCCTGCCTGTCTCTGGTGAGATCTTGCTGCTCAGCCCAGCACACTGTCTCCTTTTATGTAAGTTCAACATCCCGGCTGGGAGAAAAGCCCCACTGGCTGGCTCATTCCATTTAATCAGACCGGGCAACCATCAGAGAGAAGTGACAAGCGTGGAGTGTGCTCGTTCCCGAAGCCTCGGTGGGCGCCCGCTAATGATCTGCGGTTTCTGGGCTGAGGCATGTAGATCTGCAGAAATAAACCCTAATGGCTGCTCATCTCCAGTGGGATCAACACAGTCGCTCGGGCAGAAAGGAGGCGCGCATGGGGCACAGATGATATGTGCAATCTAATGCTTTCGAACTCAATTCTTGCTTAACAGAACGAAAAACTATTGAGAAACAAATAACCAGGACTTGGGATCGTTTGTGTCTGATTCTGTTTGCATAAAAAGAACCTGTGTACCAGAACCAGGAACTCTGGTCTCAGCTACGTTGTCCCACGTGGTGGTCACTGAGTCGGAACCCTGCATAAGTTCCTGAGGTTTCCCTATCTCTTCTGCTTGAGAAATCGGTTCTCAAATCCAAACAGTTCTTCAGGAAAAAAAACCAAAAAACTGTACGTGTGCATCTAAGTATTATTTTCTTTCTTATCTCTAGAGATAAAGTGACAGTACTTCAAGAGAGACACAATGAAATCATTGAGAATGCCACTTCCAACCCAGCATAAAACTGTAAGAGCACAGTTCTTCCTGGGGGTAAGCTAACGCCTGCATTAAGGTCCCTGCGTAGGATTACTTTGCCGTGAGAAGCAGAACCGTGTTTCCAAATCCTGCTGTTTGCTGTTCTCATCTATTTGTCTCACTCACGACCATCAGCTGCTTCCCCATCACAAAGATGAGCCTGGCAGGAAAGGAGGGCCTTTCTCAGGACAAATACAAGACGTCCTCTCTGCACGTGTATTGGGTTTGCCAGCATCTGGCTGGTAGAGGGGCTGGGAAGTGAGGAGGAGATGATTACACAGGAACCCATATTGCGGGGGAAATAAAGACGGGCCCATCGGTGCTGTGTCTTGGCCCAGAAACCAGGCCGTATAGTTCCCAGGTGCTCCATGATGCTTACTTACTGTGGAAAGAGAAACTGAGGCGGTGGCGGGGTGCGGGGAGGGGTCTGTCCTGAGAAGCCAGCACTTGGCTGCCTGGCAGCGAGACAATTGCCTAAGAGCTTACAATTAATTTACAATTTAAAGCATCCTGGGAAAGATCCCTGGGTTGCCTGGCCTGGCAGACTATATCTGAAAAGGAGAGGGACGTTCCCTCTCTGTCCAGTTTTGCTTAATGGACCAAGAGAAATCATGCACGGGTCAGGTTTAAGGCGTGTTTAAAGGACATTGCCCAATGACATATTAACCTGTGGGCTTACCTATTCCCTGCTTCTATCTCTCGCATGAACTCTTCGCAGCCCTGCTCTGAACCGGCAGGTAGAGGATAGCACTGGGTGACATGAAGGAGGCTTCGGAGGCCAGAGGGTGGCCATGGTTGGCGTCCCTCATGCCTCAACCATCCCTCCCTTAACTGGGCAAGATCTCAAACAAACCCGCCCCTGCGTGGCCTCTGAGCACCGCCTCTGCGGAGGGCCTCACCCCCGAGACCTGGTTTGCTCCCACAGCCTCCTGGGTCTAGGTCCATCTAATTCTACAATAGCCCCTCTGCCCTGACCTGTAGGCTTGCCGGCAGAAGTCTCTTCCTGCCACACTTTCGTGACCACACTTCTCCCACCCTGAACCCAGAAGGTTGACTTACTGGCTAGTCCCTGAGGCAAGTCCAAACTCGGTACCATTTTCAACCCCAATACCAAGCAGCAGTGTTGCCACCCTACCGTCTAGCTCTGTTCCCTGTGGCTGGGCACAATATCAGTCAGTGACAACCATTCTCTGATGCTCCAAATCAACACAGCCCTCCAATCGCACACTAGCCAGCAAGATGGCTCAGCGAGTACATGTGACTCCTGTTATGCTCCAGGGCCCTGGGAACACAGCAGGAAACACAACAGAGGCCATGAGCGGCACATAGATATACCATGTAACTCTGACATGGAAAATCATGTAATCAAAGAAAATTAAAGCAGCAAGGAGATGGCGCGTCCTAAGGGAGTTATTCTGCTGGTGGTGGTCAGAGTAGACAGCTGCGAAACGTGAGGCAGCCAGCCCAGCAATGGGCAGTGGGGAGGATTCTTCTAGGTGGAGGGACTAGCAAGTGCAAAGGCCCTGGGGTGGGAGCCTGGCTGTTTGCTATCCTCGCCCTATTTCTGCCTCTAATCCGTGGCCCATCCCACTTCCCACTCGGGGCCATTGCACAGTCATTGCTCGCCTGCAAAAGCGCCCTTCCTTCTCCCGTGTCTCTGATCCCAGGGTCCCAGCAGGGCTGGGAGAGTGTGGTGCAGATGTCTGCCATCCCTCCTAGAAGCTGTATGGATTCAGAAAACAGCCTCTTGTTTTGCTTTCCGCCCAAATGTTGAACCTTCTTCCTAAAGTAAGGGGATCATAAAGAAGGGACAGCTGACCTGTTGGACATTTTCTCCTGAGACTTTTAGGGAAGTTTTGCACTTCTTTAGAATTTTTATGGAGCTTCCCTCTACCAAGTTAAGTCCCCTCCTCTTGACTAACTCTCCTCCCTCCCTCCCAGTTGATCTCCCCTCCCACACCCTACCTCACGCCCTGGGATGAATGAGGTGGCCCAGCTTTGGGGTGGGGGTCCTCCTAGCAGGCTGGTGAACATGGTGTCTGCTCCTCAGCTCCGAACTGCCTGTGACCCTGGGGGTGGGAGCCTAGGGATTCACCCTCCCCTCCTTCCTGGGAGGAGCCAAATAGCACTGCACTCAGCAGAGGCACCATGGCCATTCCCTCCGCCCAGCCTCCGGCTTGCTGGCCTCTGATTGAGGATGACTCTCAGGTGAGCGCTACCCCAGCCCCTGCACAGGTAACGCGCCCACTGCACGTGCCTCACTCCTTGCAGCACTGCATCTGATTTCAGGGCCCTGGGTCCACGCACAGTGCCTGCGTGTTTTCTGGTGATGCTACGGATGATGGAAAGCTTTGGATGTGTCTGCCCCAGGGGACCTGGAGGTGGGTTACTACGTCAAACACTCATCTCCGCTCTCCTAACAAACCCCATCCAAATCTCCACATGCCGAAGCCAGCGGCGGCAGGAAGGCCTGTCTTTTCTGTTGTCTGTACCTCAGGCCCATGTCAACTATCTCCTCTGATCTTTCTAGGTCTAAGGAATCGTTACTGAATTCATACTCTGCTTTTTGTCTTTTTCAAGGTAGGCTAATTATTCAGATAAACAAAATCCGAGCAGCTTCACGACGGTGCAGTTCTTGTCACATCACAGTCACGGGGGTTGAGCAGCCCCTCCAGACGGCCTCCAGGAACAAAACACAGCGTTCCTGGCACAGCCGTCTTCAACCCTGGCCTCCGAGGGCCCGTGGATGTGCAGAGAGGGGGGAGGTTCCAGGGGCCAGCCCTGCAGGGGCACATGTAATTTCTGACTGCGAAAAGGTTTTTGTTTTGGGAAGCATTTTTTGAGACCCCACTGGGAATACTGACTGACCACGGTGGCTTGGCCATGTCAGTCTCCTGGCCCCACTTATCTGCTGGGGACACTGGGAAATGTAGTTCAGGACCATTTGAGGGGCATGTGTGCACCATCTCTGCTCCATCCTTTGATGCCTCGCTTTTATTATATTTTGTCTATTTCTGTGGATGCAGAAAAGAAATAAGGGCCTCAGAGGTTTAATTCAAACCTCTCGCCTTTATAGGTGATGCCCGCAGAGCACAGTGACTTTGCTGGTAGAGTTTAGATCAGATGCTGCTGCTCAGTCACCGTCCTCCCTGAGGCTTTTGCGTTTCTACCTGACCAAGAACCTATAGTTTAGCAAGGTCAAGAACTAGGTGTCTAATCCCAGCTCCTGCAACAGCACTGGACATGGAGTAAATCTTCGCAACTGGCTGGGGTGAAGCTGCTGGCATGACTTTTCCTTCAGAGCTGAGCCTCCAGAACGGGAGAGGGATTGAAGGTGGGCATGTGGCCATACTTCACAGCTCCAGGATGCACTGACTGGAAGATTTGCCATTTGTGTAGATGCCATAAGAAAGAAAGCTGCTGTCCATGAACTATGTCAACACACTTTCTTAGCACTTAAAATTAGCTTACACTTATTAATAGAGTTTGCATATGTTTAATGAGACAGATTTTTACTGTGGCAAATATAAACAACATAAAAATGGCCATTTCTAAGCATGCAGTTTAATGGCACAAGCCCATTCACGTTGTTGTGCGACTGTCCCCACTGCTCACCTTCAGAACCGTTCCTCTGCCCACTCTGACACCCTGTACGACTGAGCAGCAGCTCCCCGCCTGCCCTCCACAGTCCTGGGAACTGCTGTGCAGCTTTCTCTCTAGGAACCTGACTATGCGAGGTTCCTCATGGAAATGGATTCATACAGTATTTGTCTCCTTGTGACCAGCTTATTTCACCGAGCATAATGTCCTCAAGGTTCACCACAATGTAGCATGTGTCAGAATTTCATAACTTTTTAGAGGTGAATAACAGCCCACTGTATAGATATAACACTTTTGTTTATATAATTTAGTTTCTTCAACCCTTTGGCTATTGTGACTGTGCTGCTATGACCATGGGTGGATAAATATCTGTTTGAGTCCCTACTCTCAACCCTTTCAGGGATATACCCCAAAAGTGGAATTTCTGGATCATGATGATAATTCTATGTTTAATCTTTTGAGAAACCTTCGTACTATTTTCCAAGGGCCTGCACCATTTACAATCCTACCGTCAGGGCACACGTGTTGTACTCTCTCCACATCCTCAACATTTGTAATTTCCTGTTTTTTTTTCTTTTATAATAACCATCCTAATTAGACATAGGTTTTTAATCATATATCACTCTGGTACCTCTATAGAAAGGAACATATAAGTGAAATCAATAGTTTCTGACATCCCTAAAGCTGCTTCACATTCGGGTTGTCTTCCCGCCCAGGTCCCTCTGTAGGACGTCAAGCTCATAGTTTGCACAGCATTTTTTAAAGAGGCCCTAACACACGGGTGCTGGGCTCTTCCATGTATGGTGCTTTTCTAGAGTGTCATGTCATGATCATTGACAAAGAACGTAAGATGTCTTTGATTGCAAAGAGTGTCTTAATTTCAGAAAGGTTAAAATAAAGTAAAAAAAACATTTCTTCAAAATGATGACACATACTGATAAAATGAAGTATGTTTGATACCTGATCACTTGACATGAAGATGTACTAAAGATCATTGCAAATTAGCCTTTAATAACTCAGGTGAGCAAGGAGTCCATAGCCCTCCACCAAATGGATCCGGGGGATAGGAATGACAAACAGGGTGATCTAGCTGGAGGAGGTGGCCAGGTCCATGCAGTGGCTGGGGTGGAGGGATGACAACTTTTCTGTTAATATGACTGCCCATCCTGTTTCATTTGGAGAGGGAGGTGGTTCTGGTCTTTCATCCCCAAACAAGGCCTAGCCCGGCCAGTGGGGCTCAGTTGTTGAGTGTCAGCCCAAGAACTAGGAGGTCCCTGGTTTGATTCCCGGTCAGAGCACATGTAACCGATAACTGCTTTTCTCTCATTGATATTTCTCTCTCTCTCTCTGAAATCCTTAAAATCCCTACCAAGACCTCCATGGGACAAACACCGTAGTCTCCTTCACCCCCGAGGGGCAGAGGAACATTTCCAGCACTGAAGAGACCTGCCCTGCTTCTTGACCCATAACCCAGATCGCCCTTGGTCTGTCAATGTTTTTAGAGAAGGTTAACCCTTTGATTCTTCCTGAACTCTATCCTGGTCACCTACTGTGAGTGGGGTCATAGAGACATGAGCATCTGGGACTTGTGAGTCTTAATCAATCCTGAGAACTTAGAAGGGAATGATTGGGAAAACAGGAACCCCCAGAATAATCATGGAAACTAAGAGGCAGCTCCCAGAAGAAGGGAATTTAGAAAAGTCGTTAGATTTGCAATGAATTTATCTTTATAATTCACTTGAATTTGTATCATTGAAAAACATATAGAGTGCATAAAAACATACATCTTCAGTGACCTTTAATTATAAAGCCACTAAAATCATAACTGGAATGTAGTTAGTACTCTGAGACTCTCCTCTGAGTGTCCCTCTGCACTAGCTCCCCCTTATCGCACTGTGTACCCCATAGTCTGGGCTCTCAGCTCCAGGCAACACTGGCTTGATGGGCTGGGACCTGTGCCTCTCAGAGACCCATGCTCGGAGGGGTCCCCCGCTCAAGATTTAGTGCTCTGGTCTCACCATCTTTCGAGTCTTCGCAGTTCTTAGAACTTGTGTTTTATAAGTGAAGTCCAATGGAGCATATCCATGAGCAGAGGAGATACAGGTGAAAAAGGATAAACCTTTAAAGTTTTGTGCTGTTAATGACAGGTTCCTTTGTTTTTGGACAAAGGGCTCTACGTGTTCAGTTTGCAGTCTGTACTGTAAATGATGCCGCTGGTTTGACTGCAGGAATACCGCATGCCTTACAACAACAATTGTAAAGTTAACTGGCTGCTCTGGGCCACAACCTGTAGGTGTTTTCTATGCGACACAGCTGGGGGCCGAGCAGCAGTTGACCTCATTCTCGGAGCGAACACTGAGTGCCAACCATATGAAAAGCATTGTGACAAATGAAACACGACTCCTGCTCTCAAGGATCCTGGAGTTTCCTGGGCAAAATGAGAGTACAGTTTCTCCTTGTCACCAATCATTTATCTTTATTGCGGCCAGAGTGATCCCACCAAAACTTAGATCTTCCATGACACTTCTGCCCTTAAAACCCTTCAGTGGCTTCCCAGTGCCCTCAGAATCAGGTTCCCACCCCCTGGCATGGTGACTCAGTCATACACTCTCGAGGTAACGATCAGAGACACCACAGTCCCAGGCCAACAATAAGAATACCTCACATAAGAAGTCCCAGCCGGTGCATGCATCGGCTCAGTGACCCCATCATGGATGTAGGTCTCCCATTGGGCTGCTCTGTCTTTCCAGCACACTGGTTTGTCTTCCAGGGTTAGTTTTACGTTGGATCCTCGGGTGGCAGCTAGGATATATCCACAGGGAAAATACCATAAGAAGGGGAAGTGTGTGTTTGTTTCTATGTGGCTCTTTCAATGACCAAGGAAACCTGTGTACAATCCTGTTCTCACCCTGCCTCACTGGCAAGTATTGCTTTCTGGAAAAGGACTGAGACGGCTGTGACTGGCTCAGATCCCGGCCTGAAAGGGGCTTTGCCTCCTCTCAGGCACCTGCTGCCTAGTAGCTGAACAGCATAGAGATTCCAGGAGCAAAGAAGGAAGGCTGGTGGCATAGCGATCAGTAGTGCCCCACGCAGGCCTGTGAGACCCTTCAGCATCGGCCCTGTTTGCCTACCCAGCCTCCTCTCTGGCCATGTCTCTCTCACATTCTGTTCTTCAGTTACGCTAAATCTGTCAGCCTGCCACACTCTGATTTTGTTTGGGGCACCTGCTCATGCTGTTCTATTTATCTGGAACTCTCTTTCCAATGAAGTACCTACTCTCTGACCCCAACATGTATGTGCATGCGGGAGAGTGCACGCGCTTTCACCCAGCTAACTCTTGGTCATTCTTTGGACCAGTAGTTTAGGCTAAGAATGGGAAGTTAGCAGCATCTTCTCTAGTGACATATGTTATTTGTTTCCCATAGTGTTTTTATGTTTTTGATTGGTTTTGGACATTTAAAAATAAAATCAAGCTTCTTGATTTCTCTTAAAAATTGGGAACAGGCCTGGCCATTGTGGCTCAGTTGGTTGGATGTTGTCCTGTGCACTGAAAGATTGCCAGCTCAATTCTCGATTAGGGAACATGCCCAGTTTGTGGGCTCAATCCCCAGTGGGGGGCATAAAGGAGGCAGTTGATCCATGTTTTATTCTCACATCAATGTTTTTCTCTCTCTCTCAAAATAAATAAAAATATTAAATAAAAAAATAGGGAATGGATACTGGCCTGGTGTGGCCACAGTACGCCATTTTCTCAAGCTGAAGACAGTAGCTGCTTTAAACAAGGCTTGATCTGTCCAGCCCATTCAGTTTTCACCTGGATGGTTTAGCTCATTGTATTGCCCATTTAGCCCTCTGGGCATTTGAGGTTGCCAGCCCTGGCCTGACGGCCCTGACTGCCCACTCCCAATTTGGACTGGGTTCTTCTTGGGAGTTTACAAAGGACCCTTCCCGCCCCTAGTCACAGCACTTGTCACACACACTGCGGTGACTGTCCGCTTTCTTGTCAGCTTCCTCATTACTCCCTCAGGTTATGAATTCCTCCAGGTTCGCGAGTGTGTCTGTCCTGTTCAAGATTTTTGTTGCAATCACCTAGCACAGGGCCGCATGTAGTGGGTGCTTAATGAAAGTGAGAGGTAAAGTGTATGTCGTTTGTCTCAGAAGAGCATTTAGATCCAATTTGTTTGCCCTGCAATTACATGTTCATTCAAGCAGTATCAGTTAACAGAGAGTGTACTAGGTCAGTGGGAGCCCTCAGGGAGCCCATAGACCAATGGGGAGACCAACAAAAATAGAATGACTATGGAGGAGGTAATCAACGGCATCAGAGAAAAATGTGGAGGGTCACTGTTAGGCAGTTGATGAATTTATCTTAAGTTGTGAAGAGAACCTGCGTCTGGGTCCCAGCAGAAAATGGAATGCACGCCTGATGGTTCAAGCAGAGAGTTTGGTGAAGGGGTCAGACACAGGGCCCAGGGCAAGTTACGGAAACAGCAGGGGCTGTTGTTGAAACAGTGGGAAGCCATTATCTCTTGGGGGCAGAAAGGCAAGCAGAGGAAACAGTGCAGAGCACATGAAAGCTGGAGTAGTGGGACTTGGTTAAAATTAGGAACCTGGCACTGGCCTAGGGAGTGAGTGAGGAAGAAATGCCCCAACCTCTCTCTTTTCCTACCTGCCAGTCTCCTGCCAATCCCTCCCACTGACTGAGTCCAACCAGAATCCAGGGGCTAAGTGCCAAGGTGATGTCCTCCTGGAGCAGAGAGGAGGGGAGAGACAGAGAAGGGACCTGGTGGGCAGCAGAGAAAAGCTAGTGCAGAGCCTTTCCAAGAAGGGGTCATCACTGTACACCCAAATTAATCGGAGCAAAAAGAATTGCAACCTGGAAAATACAGGTAGAGGCAGCAACCCCAACTACCCTCTGTTGAGGACAAAACCCGAAGTTCCCGGGTGGACCTGTGGGGCAAGCACAAAAGTCCGAACCTCATCAGTGTGAATGTATGTAAGTCTGATTTCTCTAGCGACCTCCATTTAGGGCCCTGATGTTAGTGACTCTGGTTTTAGTTCCCATCACCCCACAGGGAAAGCTGAAGTCAGAAGGAAAAATATTGTTTTCACCTACTTTAAGTATTTTTTGTTGATTTGCTTTGTTTGCTTTATTTGTTGGATATTATTTTTGTATATACAGCTATGTCTGCCTTGTTTCCAGTTATTATCACATGTCAATGCATCCAATGAGCTAGCTACCCTTTGAAAACCACAGCTATACGTTCATGTTCATTCACGACAGCGGAGGTTCTTCCCTTCAGCCGTAGGCTTTGGGAATGAAAATCTAAACACAAGTACTTTGAATCTGAGGTTTTGTTTTGTTTCTTCCATTCCAGAGCCCATCAGCTGGAGCTCAGGCACGGCCAGTGGTGGAGGTACATGTTGTTTTCAATGCTACTGGGGAAGGTTGGAAACTACTCCTGTGATTAATCTAGATTTCCCTGTAGCTCTGAGAACAGAACACTTGCCTAAATGTTCTCCTCTCAAAATTTAATTCCCTTAAAAAGTGAAATTTGGATTGGTTCGTCCTTGTATTTGCTCACATTAAAAAAAAAAAAAAAAGGAACATTTGCGAAGAATTTGGCTCCTCCATCTTTAGAGGAAGAACAGACAGCTGGGTTTATGCCCTGAAGGAAAGGGACATTGGGAGGGATTCAGGCCCTCCTTATCATTCAAATTGTGAAGATTTCGAATGTAAAATCTTGAACCGGTTCCATGCTGAAATTCCATTAGAAAACTCTCAAGCCTGCTCCACTCTACATGAGCCAAAACATCTGGCTGAAAAGCTGAAACCAACCCGTGGCTGGCTGGCCTGGCGACACACCTGGTGATCACATCCAAGGGGCTCAGGGTGGTGCACTCAATACACTTCAACGCACAAGGAGACGACACAGGCACTAAGAGGCCTTGAAGGGAGCAAGGTCCTTCTTAAAAGGTTTTAACAGGTGTGCACACTCAAGTGTTTAACCCAGTGAATGGATTGATTCCGATTCTCCATTGGTTTGTGCTGTCAATACTGGGCAATCTTATGGAGCATTTTCTCGGAATGCTGTAATTTTTAAGTTTGTGAAGATTTTTAAAAAATCAGTTACTTGTGTCCAGGTACATTTCAAAAGGCTATTCTTGGCATCCTTCCAACAGATGCCTTATATCCTGATGGAAGGAGGTGGTGGGGGGCGGGGAGGGGGGGGGCTATGGAAAATCCATCCAATGAGAGACAAGAGCCCTGTGATCTATGGCAGCTTTTGACCCCAGTGAGTGGCTGCGTCTCTTTGTGGCTTGATTTCTGGCTAAGTCACTTAAGATGAATGAACATCTTTGCCTCCTTTGCTTCACTGAGGGCCAACAGGGCAGAGTGAACACACGTTCAGGTGCTTTAAGGAGCTCAGAGCAGCGTACACAGGCAGGCACAGGGTGACTTGTCTGCCTTTCTGGCTGTCTGCCAGGCATCCCTGATATAGTGGCAGCATCCCACCTGGCCACTAAGGAGGGCGCTGCAAGACTTTATACAAAATGAACGTGTTTATAGGAAAAAAGGGTGGGGCAAGAGACCTATTATTAACAAAAGAAAAGAAAAGATTACATCTTTGGGGGGGGGGGAGAAATGGGGAGGGTTTTTCATGCAGATTGCCTTTTGTTTGTAGCCTGGAGGGAGAGAGGGCCCAGATTACCTTACTGGTGTTTGCCCAGAAGATTCCAGAGTGATTGATCAAGATTACATCAGGTAGCAACTCCAGCGGTGGTATCAGGGTTTTTAGCATGAGTGGCACCACTAAAGATATCGCACGGTAAGAACTGGGGAGACCTCTGGACTGCAGACACCCTGAGTTAGAACGCTTCGCTTCCAGCCCAGTTTTGATGCTCTGATGGAAGAAAGTACAGGGAGGCTCTCAGACCACAGCAACCTGAAGGGTGCGACCAAGGAGCCCTGGGTGAGCTGAGTCCTTAGCCTGCCACTCCCCTCCTTCCCCACCACACACGAAAATAGGGCTCCGTGGTCGCTCACTTGCATGTCCTCTGAGGTCAGGAGCAGACTCTTCTCTGGTCACGTTGCTGAGCCCTCGTGCCTCACTGTTTCTTGTGGGGTCAGTAACATGGTGTGGCCCTCGTGTGACTTAGCCCTTGACCTCTCTTGTTAATGAACTCAACTCAGTCAAGGTTCTGATTATCCGTGTGGGGCCACCTCTTTCACTCCACATGCTGGCTGGGCCCCCTCCATCTAACTGTGGCTAATTAAAACAATTTAAACCCCGAAACAGGGAGGCTTAGGGTCTTACAATGACCCTAGTGCCTCAGCTCTTTTCTTTACCTTTCATGTCATTGTAGTCACCTCCCCGCCCTGCCACTTGGGTCTTCACTCGAGTTACGCAGGGGCTGGATTCAGAATCACCCCCTCCCACCTACGCAGAGTGAACATCAAAACCGGAGTTCCCAGGCCCTCGTGGCCCTTTGTCCCATCCCGTCTGCCCAGGAAAAGTGGAGGGAAAGCCCATTCCTTTTGGAATCACAGGTGTTGGAGGGTCACAGTTCTGGGGTTGCCATGACGCTCTGGACCCCTCTCTCTCCGCTGGGGGAGCCCGACACACAGCATTGGACAAATACTCTGTTCTTTAAACTTATCCTGCAGCTTTCACTTCAGACCAAGACAAATATGGAGCGTTGAGCTCAACTAAATTAAAGGGATTTATGCGTGACTAAAAATAGAGAAAAATTCATTACATTCCTTGCTTATAAGGAGCTGGATTTACTTTGCCAACTGTGTCTCAGAAACGCATCTTTTTCTTCCCTGTCAATAGTTATATTTGCTGCCGTTCCCAGGAGAGCAGATTGACCATTAAATAATCACAATATAAGGGAATCCTCAAAAAAGTACAATTTTAGCACAAGAATGCAAGGTATGCCTTGTTTTAAAGAATAGAGGTGTTCTTCAAAGTGACTTCTCGGTAAAACAACTAAGAAATACCAGAAGCGCACCAGAAGGGAAATGAAAAATGTGGCTCAGATTCCAGACAGGAGGGAGCAGCAGCCTGGGGGAGGGGCGCGCCTGGCCTGCTAGAGGCCTGCTCCTCTGACCCAGGCTCCAGGAAGCTGGGGGTGGTGCCTGCCCCAGGGGGCCACTCAGCAAGGCCAGGAGCGCTGGGCTCCTCTCTGTCCTTGCCTGCTGTGCACGGTGACCAGCCCAGGCAGAAACTGCAGAGCTGGGGCTACGCCTGGGAGATGATTTTAGAGCCAGTGGGAGGACAGCCTTTGTTTCCTGGACAATTTATGGCGCTGTCTGAAGCACAGTTGCTTTGTGATGCAAGGCACAGTGAGTACAGCTCTGAGGAGAGCAGTTTGTGTACCAGACGTGTTCTGTGCTGAGCCTGAGCAGCGGCCTCTCAGGCACACAGATCGCTTATATAACACAGATGTCAGCTGGGGCCTTGCTGTTCTTGGAGTGGAGGGAGCCTGGGCTTCCCAAAGCCCAGCGGCCTCCCGCCGGCTCCTGAACATCCCCAGATGTTATCTCGGTCTGATCCTAGCCTCCTCGTCTCCGTGCCCTCTGTCCTCCGTGGGTCCCCCACTGGAAGCCACTTACGCCAATGCTGCAGGAGCTGCTACGAGGACCTGCCCAGAGGTGGAGGCTGGGGCAGGGCTGGGGTTATGACACATACTTCACGGCTCAAGACTTTAAAACCTCCCCTCACAAGGTCTCCTTTGGAGGCCGTGAAAATATTTTGGAACCAGGTATGATGGTTGCACAATGCTGTGAATGCACTACACAGCACTTTAAAGTGGTTCATCTTATGAGAATTTCACCTCAATAAAAACAAAAAACAAACATCACCCTCCAGCCCTTCCCTCAGGCAGCACCCAGATTCCCACCCTTCAGTCCTCCTCCCGCTCCTTCTGTCTGGTGCCCACACCTGCCCTCACAAAGGCTCCACGGGCATCAGATTCACAGGCCTGGCTGTGGGGCCTCCACCCTCCCTAAAGGCAGTGAGAGGAAGAGAGTGACGTTTCTGTCTGTTGCGTTGATTAGTGAGGAGTGGCGAGGCAGGTGGTGTGCACAGGAAAGCTTATTGTTTAATGAGCTAATAGTACCTGTGGCATTTCATCCCCACAAAACTGGGCCCCGGTGGTAGAATAGACAGCTGCCCCACCTACAAAGCTCCTCAAACTTTGGGAGAGCAGGACTAGGCCGTCCACGGCCCAGGGGTCAGGTGCGAGCGCTCTTAGAGTGCACTGGCCAGTGGGCTGCCTTTGCCACCTCCTTGCCCTATGACCTTGACTGAGCCCTTCAGCTTCTGTGCACGTTAGTCCCCTCATCTGCACCTGAGATCCAAGCAGTACATGCCCCCACTGCTCATGTAGCGGCCAGCACGCTGTGGCGGACAGTGCCGGTTACCGTTAGACTCTGAGAGCTTGGAACATGGCTAGCACAATTGCTGGGCTCTGGAGTTTTGGCTTGGAATTCCTGGAGTATTGCTGTAGCTCTCCTGGACTCTCAGCATTCCCCACGAGCCTGCCCCATGTGCCCTCAGAAAGTGGAGTCCCTGATGGCAAAGGGGCCTGGAGAGCAGGCGGCTGAGGTCTCTGTGCCTAGACAAAAGCACGTCGCAACTCAAGTGGAACTTGCTTCATTGCTTGTATTTGTATTAATTACAGTTTACAAAACACTTTCACAATAATTTTCTCACTTGTTTTTACACCCACCATAGGAAGCAGATTTTACCCCCATCTTTAGAAATGAGACAGCTGAGATGCACAAAGGTTAGGTGACTTGCCTAATGTCACACAGCAAAGTTGAAACCAAGAGTCAAAACCAGGCGTTCTGACTTGTGTGTGACCTCCAAGCTGCCCTCAGCTGAGCCCTGGGCAACAGGCCGGAGGGAATAATAAAAGGAAGATTCTTTTTTTTTTTATTATTGCTTAAAGTATTACAACAAGTGATAGATAGGTCTCCATTTTTTTCCCTTGCCCTTCCCCCCTCCTTCCCTACCCCCCAGTTTCTTGTGTCCATTGATTATGCTCATATGCATGCATGCAAGTCTTTCAGTTGATCTCTTAACTCCTCCACAACCCTTCCCAGCCTTCCAGCTGTAGGATGACAGTCTGTTCAATGCTGTTCTGTCTCTGTATTTGTTTATGTTTATCAATTTATAATGGTCTTTATTATCCATAAGTAAGTGAGACCATGTGGTATTTTTCTTTCATTGACTGGCTTATTTCACTTAGCATAATACCCTCCAGTTCCATCCATGCTGCTGCAAATGGTAAGAATTACTTCTTTTTTACAGCAGCATTGTCCTGCCCCCAGGGCGCTTACATGGGGGATAGTTAGATTTCTGCAGTTCCTGGTCCGAATGGTTGTCAACAGTTACTCCCCAAAATCTCCAGGACATTTTGTAATGAATTATTTCATTTTCTTCAAAGGTGTGTTGTGCCTATGAGCTGTGTCCTCTGGTGAGCCTGCATTTGGCTGCAGTGAGAAAGGAGTGTGGCCAGTTCTTAGCGTGGAGACCAGGTCTGCAGCTGGGCAACCTGGCCAAAGTGCCCAGGCTCGCTAAGCCTCAGCTCAGTTTTCTCATCTGATAATAGCATCAGAGTACCTACCTCAAGAGCTATTGTAAAGGCCAAACGGGAAAATCTATGTAAGTTATTTAGCACAATGTCCAAAGTTATTATTGTTGTCCATTAAGCAAGCTCTATTCCACACTGACCATCTCCAGTAATAAGAAAATTCGACATTTTATGCAGTGATGGTGTCCTATGCGATTAACTATTCAAAATTGGATGTTCTTCATCCTTATCTATGCACCTATACACAGACTAGAAATCTATAGAGCACCAAAAGCACCATCATGATGAATAGCAGATGTCAAAGGTATGCTTTGAGGGCATTTTCAAACTCAGTCATAAAAGGAATTTCAGGGGGAAAAGTCAATCATAAAGATTTTATTTATTTACTATGGGCCTGGTGCACAAAAATTTATGCACTCGGGGGAGGGTTCCCTCAGCCCGGCCTGTGCCCTCTTGCAATCTGGGACCCCTCAGGGGATGTCCACCTGCTGGCATGCCTGGCCAGCCTGGGTGAGGGGCTGATGGCTGTTTGCAGGGTGGCCAAGCCCCCAATGGGAACCCTCACCCCATGGGTTTCATCTCCACGTGCATTTTCCCATCGTCCTTTCGTCCGGGGAGAGATCTGGAGTGTCCACAGCAGCCTCTCACAGGAGGGAGGGTATGTGGAGTCAGTCTCGGGGTGCTCCCTCCTCCCCCAAGTCCCCTTCTCAAACCCTGTCGTGTCTCCAGAGGCTGCAGTAAGTGGTGCGCTCATAGCCCGTGTACAGATCATAGGACACCTGGCGGGGCAGCGGCGATGGCAGGACACAGACTGAGAGGAAGGGGACAAAAGAGGCCAAGGGGCCTGGCCCGTCGTCCCCGCCAGGGGAGTTCACCGCGGTGGGGTACAGGAGGCACAAGGGCTCGGTCAAGGTTGAGCCGTCGCAGGGGGCCGCCAGGGATGGCTTCTTGGTTGCAGGACAGCCCAGGGCGCTCCAGGGCTCGGGGTATGGTAGGCTTCCTCCCATTGCTGCCGGCGGCTCAAAGAGCCCAGACTCCAGCTCGGAGCCCCTGCAGGGCTGTGGACAGGGAACCCATCCAGAGGCTCCACGGGGAGCAAGACGCCTGCCTTGGAGCCAGCCCAGAGTCTGGCCCTAGCAGCTCAAAGAACTCCAGGGTCTTGAGGACCTTGTCCAGGTCACACAGGTTCACGCCACACCCCGATGGGCGGCACCACCGCTGCCCGAGCCACCGCCTGCCCCGCCCCTGCCACCGTCAGCCCCCTCCAACGCCCACCCCTGCCCCTGCTGCTCACTCCGTGGCTGTCAGGCTCCATCTTGGCTGGGTTAATTTGCATACAGCCGCTCTGATTGGCTTATGGGCGTGGCTTGGCTGGTGGGAGTGGCTTAGGCGTCTTGGAGAGACCATTAATTTCCATATTACTCTTTTATTAGAGTAGATTTTAAAAATATTTTTATTGAATTTTTTTTTGAGAGGGAACAGGAGGAGAGAGAGAAAGGGAGAAGGAGAAAGCAAGAAATATCGATTAGTTGCCTCCTACAAGCCCCCTACCGGGGATCGAGGCCATAACTGGGCATGTGTCCTGACTGGGAATCCAACAGGCAACTTTTTGGTGCACAAGACAATGGCCAAGTAACTGAGCCTCACTCAGTTAGATTTTATAGAAAATCCGTTTTATTTAAATGTCAGATTGGGAAACAAAGCTCTATGAGTTTTCAATAAATGTACTTAACCCAACAAATGTGTTTTATTGGAAATTTTTGTAAAAGCTACCAGGAGACAGTAAAACAAATTAAGAAGGTGAAATGCTATCTCCCTTTTAGAAAAAATTTTGAGGCTTATACTAGTACTAGGATCCCAGCAGGTGACTTGAAATCATGGGGTACTGCCTACTCCCTCCCTGGCCCTTGAAGCAGCCACAGCCGCTGCTGATCAGATCCTCCATCAGCACAGGTGCGAGGGCCCTGCTGCCCCACCCCCGATGCTGTGTGCGCAACCTCCTCCTGTCCAGTTGACCCGTTAAGGCATCCTGGTTAATTAGCATATTTCTCTATTTTTTATATATATAGATAAGGAATGGCAATCTCCCATTCTCATCTTTTTGTTCATTATCCACATTTGTTCTAAAAAAAATTTAAATTAAATAATGTTCCAAAAAGGCTGCTCCTCAAACAAATACTAAAAGGGAATTACTTTTAGGTGCAATGGTAAGTTGGGTCGGTCATCATTTTTAATAAAAGTGATTAATGACTAAGTGAGAACAAATAGGGAAGTGAGCAGTCAGGTGGAGTTTATGTTATTGTAAAGCTGGAGTAAAAGTCTATGGGATGGAAAAAAGGCCTTTGGGGGCTGGCTAAGGGCTCAAATAGCCAGGAGGCTGAGCAATTGCTGCTCTGGGGAACCAGCGTCCAGCTGTACAGGCAGGGCCCGTTAACAGTTAACAAAATAGCTCGAGATCACTATTTTAAGCATTGTGAATTGGCAAATGGCAAATACCTAGCTGAACAGATGACTGGTTTTGATTCTTAACAGCCGATTGTACAGGAAATGGGCCAGGACACTGAAGTGGCTGCAGCAGAGACGAGGGTATGGAGCACGTATTACTGTATGGATCAGCAGTCCCAGGAAGCAAACAGGAAATGCCAAGTATTTTCCCATCAATTCTTGAGCATATTCTAGCAAATTAAAGGTAAGTCTGGAACTGGGGGTAAGAATTGGGGGAAGGGTCTGCTTGGGAATGGGTGATAGAAATGGGGAAGCCCAGTAAGAGGGGAGGCCAGCTATTTTAGGCACTATTCAATAGTTTCATGATGGAGGGATGGCCACAGTATTAACCATGTTTTCAGTTTTCTGTATTTCCTGATGCTTTGACACCTTGGGGCCCAGGTAAGCCTGGAGAGACTGCTCCTTCCCAGAGCTCATTCCTAGGCCTGTGAGCGTGCCTTTCACACGCAAACTCACCTATCCAGGGCCCATGGTCCCAGCCACGTCCTCCACCTGAGTAATAATAAAGCCCATGTTTTAGAACATGCCAAATGACTCTCACACTTAGGGCCACTGTTCCCCTGCCCTACCCACCCAGCGCCAGGCATTGGACCACCCCCCATAGCCCCTGTAGTCCCTTCACACCAGAGCCCATGGCAGCTGTTCAAAGTGGCCCCCTAAGCTCGCTTATACTCTTCTTTGCCTCCCACGTTAGGTCTGATCAAATAGTTGAAATTGATACCCTCTCCCCTGGAAACTGACCTTTTAGATCACTTCACAACCGATATTCTCTTTTGCTTACACCACATTCCCCTCTGGACTTTCCCAGGATCTGGACCCACCCAGAGAGTACCCCACAGAAAAAGCCCACCCAGAGTCCTTTAACACCTGTGACTCCCCATCTCTGGGTACTGACGCCATTTTGGGGCTCAGCCCCAGATGACCTAATAAATTTATAATCCCTTACCACTTTGGCCTCGTGCGTTCCCCCTTCAGTGACCCTAACACTACAAGAACCACAATAAAGGCTCTTGCCCAGCCACATACTAGTATTCCCCTACTCCCTCTGCCTCCTGACGGTCCCTGTGCTTCCCTGTGTGGCCCTGGGTCGTTCCCTTGGTGGTGTGGCATGCACCTTCCACTTGGGAGCTGTAACAAACTCTCTTTTCAGTGGGCCTCCTGCTCAGCTGGCCTCACCATACCTGGATTATAATAAAACCCACATCTTAAAACAGCCACGCCATGCCCTGACCGGTTTGGCTCAGTGGATAGAGCATCAGCCTGCAGACTCAAAGGTCCCAGGTTCGATTCCAGTCAAGGGCATGTACCTTGGTTGCGGGCACGTCCCAGTGGGGGGCGTGCAAGAGGCAGCTGATCGATGTTTCTCTCTCATCGATGTTTCTGACTCTGTCCCGCTTCCTTCCTCTCTGTAAAAAATCAATAAAATATATTTTTTTAAAAAAACAAAACCCAGCCACGCCCAACGTCCCTGGCAACAAAGAAGCCCTCCAAAATGTCCGGCCCCCAGAAAAGGCGAGGCTCCGACAGCGAGTCTGGGCTTTCTAGTGCAGGAACTCACCTGCCCACACCAGGCACCTGGGCTTCATTCATGAGCAGTAGGGACCCCAACAACCCCCTGACAAGGGAACGATGGCAGCTACCGAGGGAAATGGTCCAGCCTTGGACTGTAGGACGCACAGGGGGAGGGGAGCAGTGAGGAAGCTGGAGCTGCTGCCTAGGCCAGAGGGCCAGGCCCAGGACCCTGGTGGAGGGAATACAAGGACACTGTAGATCAGGATAGGAAGATCTTCTAACCACTGAGATGTGATAGCTGTAGAAGGAGAATGAAAATGACCCAGATCTTCCAAACGCCAGCCTCTCAAAAGGCAGAGGTATCGTGGGCAGAAAGAAGAACGGGGGGACAATTGACTTCTTCAATCTCTCTCTTTACACCAGGATGCTGGAGACCTTAATGGGTGCCCCATCAAGGGATGTTTATTTGTTGGGCAGCTCCTAGGCCCTGACTGGGTGCTGAGGAGACAGTAGTGAAGGAACAGACAAAACTGGCCACTGCAGAGCGTACATTCTCATGGGAAAGATGTGCCCAACACACTGCTTTTCCTTAAAAGAGCGTTATCACTCAGGGCTTCCCCCAGAGACTCACTACATGCCCATCCTCGCGCCTCTGTTCGGTTCACCACTGAGAGCACGCGCACGCGGCATCTTCACCCCATCCACGTGGAGACAGCACCAGGGCTATTAACAGAGAAGCTGCAGTGGTTGCAAGCAACTCAGAAATCCGAAGTTATTTATCAAATAAGCCTTGATGAAAAGAGGTGGCAGAGTCACATGGGACCAGATGCCCCTGAGTGAGTAATGGCGTGGGCAGAGCAGTGCCCTTAGTGGTCTCTGGTCCTAGTCTGGGCTGAGAACCCTCTCTTCCGGCCCAGGGACCCCCTCATTCACAGTGCACGCTGCTGCTCTTGTCTTCCACCTGCCTACAGAATAGTCCTTCATTTCTGATTCCTTCTCTGACATACAGCCTGGGAGCCACAGATCAACAGCAAACACCACCGGCTAGGAAGAAAGAGAAATGTACAAATGGCAGAGCCCTGTAAAGCGTTCTGGGGCAATATAGGAATTAAGCTTCCCACTGTCCATCTCTCCACTGCCCGCTGCCATCTCCTCTGGTGTGGGCACCCTCAGCTGCTGTATGCCTCTGTCTTAGCTTGAGCAGTTTCAACAACACACACCTATTTCTCACGGTTTTGGAGGCTCAGAAATCTATAATCAAGGTGCTGGCCAGTTCGGCCAGTTCAGCCAGTTCAGCCCTGCCTCCTGGCTTGCAGACAAGCTGCCTTCTGTCAGTGTCCTCACATGGCAGGGAGAGATCAACCTTCTCACATTTCTCCTTAATAATGCCAGTTTTATCATCACTCAGCATAACTTGTTTCTGACAATTTTATCATCTCTTACAATAACTTCCATTAGGGTAATAAGGCATTAAGTAGATGTTGATTGCAAATGATCTGGTTACAGTCACCAATTATATGGAGACTGATTCTCTTTTCCTGTTTAAAATGTGACTTTTGAAACATCACTACTTCCTAAAAACAAAACATGTCAAAGTAAGGAGACACAAACAGTGTAGAGACAGAAAATGAGATTTTTGTGTATTTGTCAAGTGCCTGATTACAAGATGAAAACAAACGAAGGATTCATCTTCGAGAATAAGGAATGTAAACGACTCGCTCCAGCTACTTTGCTCTCACCTTCTCTCCCTCGGGATCAAATAAATATGTTTACTAGCGATGGGCCATTTTATGCACCTGAAGACGACGCTGCTCAAATGCCCTCTCGCAGAGTGGGGATCTCCCCTGCACACACAGTTTCTGTAGAGATTAAGTGGAAATTGCCAGTCTCTGAATTTTATGCTTCCATAGCTGGGAAGTGCCGGTTTAAGTGGGAGGTAGCAAGGCTGCGGATACGGAGAATGGTTATTTAAGGCTGCTGTAAGGTTCTGTAAGGCTATCTCCCCTG
The DNA here is from genome assembly GCA_004026665.1 of Murina feae. NCBI lineage: Eukaryota > Metazoa > Chordata > Mammalia > Chiroptera > Vespertilionidae > Murina > Murina feae. The sequence continues at coordinate 74,371 of PVJC01001415.1, forward strand.
GCTTTCAGGCAGCAATCACATAACTCAATGGAAATAACGATGCCTTTACCACTAGCAACCACTACTTGAACATTGGCATATGCAACTTGGGTTCAAATTATTTGTTTCCAATCTGATTGGCCATCCTTTAGTTATATTTAAATTTATAAGATTGTGAATGCCTTCTGGGTTCTTCTGGTATGGGAATTTTTTTCTTTCCTCCACAGAAGCTTTCTAACCAATTTTTCAATAACATCTTCAGATAGTTTTAGTTTGCAACCTTCCTAATGCCGCAACCCTTTAATACAGTTCCTCATGTTGTGGTGACCCCCCACCATAAAATTATTTTTGTTGCTACTTCATAACTATAATGTTGCTACTATTATGAATCATAATGTAAATATCTGATATGCAGGACATATTTAGGCAACCCCTGTGAAAGAGTCATTCAATCCCCAAAGGGCTTTCGACCCACAGGTTGAGAATTGCTGGCTTAGAGGAACTGAAAATATGATTAGGATTTCAGGAAAGAAATGGCAATGATAGTATGCACTGTGTAGTGTTTTCAACTATTGAAAAACAATTTTCTTTTATGTTTCCACTCTCTCTTTAGAAGATGCTGAGCATAAGGAGAACATGTGGCATTTCTTATACTTTATAGATTAGCCAGCTATTTGCCCCATTTTACAGATAAAAAACTGAGGCTTAGAGAGACACATGACTTACTCAGTCACATGGGTAAGTGTCCACATTAAGGTTAGGATCAACAACCTTTCAACCATAAGACATCAATACCCATGATGGGAAATGCACACCACTCCATTCACTGCTAACTTTTTTTTTTTTTAATTTAAATGCAGGTGCATCACAATCTCCCTGAGAATGAGTCTTACATAAGCACACGAGTGTTAGTGTTAGCTCTGGCCATTTGGGGCCAGTGCAAAGGACCTGGCTCGTCGTGTGGTGTATAGCTCTGCACAGTTACCATCAGATCAATGTGTTGATCTGATGCTGCCCAACACTGGGAAAGGGGCATCCTTCAAGTCTCCTCAGGGACCCCAGCTGTGCCATCACCCTTCACTGAGGGCCTTATGGCCTCTGCTCTCTGACTGCACCCAGAGACACCTCTCAAGGTGGCCTTTTTTCAGGCGCCAAGGTTTGCCCTCCTAAATGCAACTAAAGGTGGGCCTGAGTTCTGTCTCCAAGAAGGTTTCCAAAGAGCAAGTGAAAAATTTAGCATAATTCAGGTTCTAACGCACATTCCGCTGTGAGCTTGTACCCAATGACTGCGGACTGCTACCCAGGAGTACAGCAGTCCCCTCGGACAGGCTGCTACTACACTTGGCACCTTATCAGGGGGGAAAGGTCAAGAAAGCTTAGGAAGGAAGAACGAGTCCAAGAAGGTGAAGAAACCCCTCAATACACGAGTTTTGGTGGCTTTTGCCTTGCAGCCTCTCCCATCTGTATGCACACCCATAGTTAGACGAGCAGAGTCTAAACCCCTGAGCAGGCCCAGACCCAAGCAGCAAGGCTGGTTTATGGCCCGAGGAGGAGAAACACCTGGATTTTAAGGTGTTTCCTGCCACAGCATTCCGCCCTTCTGTACGGCAAGCTGCATCTATTGCGTGATAGGAAGGGATTACTTGGCTTCCTATGTGTAAAGTCACCAAGGTGAGTTTTCTTATTTGCCACGTGCTGCGTTCCAGACTCAAAGGCGTGGCGATGTCCCTCCTATGCCCTGTGGCATTCGACGCATGTCCTGGTGGGAGTTCAAATGAGCTCACGCAGCCCTGGGGTCCCAGCACTGCCAGTCTTTCTCTTAATGAGAACACAGGTCTAATTATTCCAAATTCTGCTAAAATTAGACCCAAATGTTCCATTTTCCATGTGTTCCTTTTAATTAAAAAATGAAATGAAAGAGAAAAGGAAACCATCAAAATCAAATAAATAAAAGCAGATGGAATGCAGCATTGGAAGCTCTGGTCTGTAATAGCATTTCTTTAATAAAAGCCATTGATTAATTTGGTTGAGAAAAGCAGTGTTAAAATTAAGTAAGAATTAACATTCACTTGGGTAAATATTTGTAGTTTCCTTCATGTGCTGCCATGATAAAGGTAATTTAGCTTAAAAGCAGTCATCATCTTTCTCTATAACTGATAAAGCATTACTAATTGTGTGTGTTAATACGGTACAATATGGAATTGAACAAAGATTTTTATCTTAATAACATCTCCATTCAATTAAAGACAGTGTTGTATGACAGGAAAGATAAGTGTGTTTATTCCAATAAGCACAGCACAAGAGCAGCCGTGGGAGATGGTGCGGCAGCTCACATTTTCCGGGCTATTCTAGCTGGCGACGTTACATTTACAGTCACTGTTGTAAACAACACTTTTTAGGGGGGATAATTCAGATAATGTTTCATTGAGAAAAGTGATACTTTAATTATGTGCAAAAGATACTCACCTTTTGAGTCTGATAGGACATTTCTACAAACAAGATGCCGAGTGGAAAATGATCGGACTCGCCTGCGATGAAATAACCGTCCATCCTCACGGCTACTTCACCTCCCCAGCCTCAGTTGGCGTGACATGAGTGGCCAGGGGCTGCCAGGGAGCACTCTCAGCTTGCAGCCGTGAATAACAATGACTTAACTGCAAGAACGCTGGCGCCATGGTCCAGTTCTTTCTTCCAGACCCTAAGTGTACCCCCGCCCACCGTGGTGCTCTAGGCTGTGTCCGCCCCCAGGCTGGAAGGACAGGATTACTGTGTGTGTGTATGCAGGGACGCTGGGGAGGCGGGGAGGGGTTGCTAGCCATCGGAAGGCCCCAAGCCTGAGAAATCCAGTTCCCTGGAGCCTAGGCAGGGCCTAGGTGGCTTTGCCCTGATAAACACATCATTGCCATAGACTGGCTGCCCTGCATGACCAGGAGATGTTTTGAATGCCAGTTGTTTTGCCTGTTAATTTATTTTTGTTTTAAAGTATATTCCACAAACTGCCTATTAGAAGGCTGTGAATTTTCTGTGAAGTGAAATCCCCCTCCCCCCACATTGCTATGTGGATGTGTTCCCACTTCACCTCCTTGCCTCTGGGGGCAAAGAGCCCAGCTTGACCCCCCCCCCACGCCCCTCCTATACACACACACATACACACACGTGCAGAGCCTCGGAGGACACAGCTCTTTCCTGTGATTTTGTACACATTCGTCCGCCACACAGACTTGTCTGATACCAGGCGGCATGCGTGTGAACAGCCCGAGTGGATGAGTACCAGCTAAGATGAAAGCAGTTTGGGAATATTTACAACCCTCCCTCTCCCCCCTGCCCCCCAGCTGCTGTCTTAAAAAGTCAGTCTGCAGAAGCCATGCAACCCTCGTTTTACACCAACCCCAGCAAAAGAGAAAACCACAGTTCAACATAAAGTGGGAGATGGAATAACTAATCCGCCGCACTCACAGCTCAGCTCCGGGAGGAGGCAGATGGAAAACTCCCCTCCGGAGAGCGCTGCTTCCACACTCAGAGAAAGGGCTTCTGGACATGACCAGGGTGGAGAGTTCACGCCTGCATTTCAATGAAGCGGGAACACGTGTTAGTAAAAATGCAAGACTTTCATGTGTCCCTTTAGAAAGCATAGAGATGCTGGCACTTGCGGGGCTCCCCTGGCACTGACCCCGGCTCCTCCAGGGAGTGGGAGTCCGTGAAAAGGCAGGTCAGCGGGGGCTTGGTTTCCTACATGAGTGTTGGGATGCTGTCATCTGTCCAGGAAAAGAGAGGAACACCAGCCATGGGCTAAAAGTTATCAGGAAATTGCAGCATCGGAATAAAGGAGTTATTTTCATGAGAAAAGCAACTGGCCATTGGCTCATAACGGGCTAAAAGGCCATTAAGGATCCTTCTCAGAGGCCCCAAGGCCTGGTGTCCTGGACCCACAGATGCAGCTGAGTCAGCTGGGTGCAGATCACAGTGCGACGGGATGGTGGGCAATGCCCACCAGCCCTCTCTGCTCTGCACTGCCTGAAATGGCACAGGCTCCTCAGCTCATCCTCATCACTTTCTAGGAAAGAGGCTCATTCAGGGACGGACATACTGAGGCACAGATAACCTTGGGGACTCACCTACCACAAAACCCCGGCCCACCACATGCCGGGGAGTCCCTCCTTCCCCAGCTGTCGTCTGGCCTGAAGTGTGGGATTGTGCTTCTTGCTGAAAGGCAGGTGTGAGCCCCGCACTGTGTCCACTGGCCAGGAAACTCCACATCTGGCTGCAGCCCCTCGGCCTCGTTCCAATAACAATGGGAATTCTTCAGACGTTTGCTTCTCAACTGTTTCAAATGACCTCTGCTGGTGTCTCGCCAATATGGCTTTCATATCAGAATGGCTCTGAGAAGTCTTCAAGGGAAAAATGTGTGTAAATATGTTATCAAAAATACTGAGATGGGGGTTCAGGGACCATCTGGACCAAGTCTGGCAGAGGATGACTTCCCCCGGGAAACTGAGCCAGTAGATGGTCTGAAACTTCACCACAATTACAGCCACTATGTAAGTAGCCCCACTCCTGCAAGATCCTACTGACTCTTCATAGAAGTCACGCATTTAAAAACAGTGGATGAAGGTGAAGGGGGTCTAATATATGGTGATGAAAGATGACTTGACTTTGGGTGGTGGGCACACGTGCAGTCTACTGATCCTGTATCATAGAAATCTATACCTGAAATCTATATGACCCTAATAACCCCTGTCACCCCAATAAATTTCATTAAAACTTGAAGAAAAAAATTGCTCCTTTTCTAAAAAATTTTTTCTGATAAAAAAATAATATTTTTTTATTTACAGTGAAAACAATGAATGCATATTCTCTTCTTTGGGGAACAGTGCAAATAATGGGGTGCTCCAGTTTCACAGTGCCTCTGATGAGCTTTCAACCCATGCCCCTTAAACACAAAAGAATAATAGCATGGATGCCCTCGCCTGATGGCTTAGTTGGTTGGAGCGTTGTCCCCTACACCAAAGGGTTTGGGGTTCAATTCCTGGTCAGGGCACATACCGAGGTTGCAGATTTGATCCCCACTTGGAGTGGGGAGGCAACAGACCGATATTTCTCTCTCACACTCATATTTCTCTTTTTCTCCTTCTCTCAAAATCAATGGAAACATATCCTCAGGTGAGGGTTAAAAAAATAATTTAAAAAAAATAGTAGTAGAATGAACACTCAAGGCAAACTCAAGTTCAAAATGTCAGAAAATAGGAGCTTGAGATAAGATTAACTGCTCTTTTAATTGCAGAAAAGTATAGGACTTCATGAAATCAAAAACACTTAGTTCAAAACCATGGCAGTGTGTTTCTTCAAAACCAACAAGACAGGGAAAGACTTCAGCAAGATGGGGCTACAGTCTATGTAACGCAATCGTATAACCATGTACATCTAGTCACTTTTACTGTGTGGTGTTGGTTAGAAGCAGGTCATAGGTCTTGCCAGCTTTCAAGGGGGGAGGGGTCACACAAGGCGAGAACAGCAAGAGGTGGGGGTCAAGGGGCTACCTTAGTATCAGCTGCCATAACATGCAATTACCAAATTCATGAGCTTCAGCATTGAGACTGTCCTTCTCAGAGTATCAGCGCCTGAGGTCAGTTTGTCCTGTTACTGGTGATAGGAACTCAGACCGTAAAGGTAGCAGGTTTCTCATCTGTAAATTTACCAGCTTCCCTTTGCAATTATTGTCAGCTTGTTCTTCATCAAATCGCCACCCAATAATGTTAGCAAAATTGATGATTTCCTGCCTGAATCAATTACCATGAAAGTTGCAGAATGGTGATTTTTTTAAAAAACTCCATCATTCTTTTTACATTTGTTAATTGGTTACAGAAGGAGCTTTTCCTCTTCCTGTATGTGTGTAGGTATATACAAAGGTGGGCAAACATAGGCCTTCAGTTGTTCATGTGGAAAATAATACAATAATTAATTAATCCTATATAATAAAAGCCTAATATGCAAATCTATTAAATGGAAGAACTACCGGTCGCTATGATGTGCAATGACCACCAGGGGGCAGATGTTCAACGCAGGAGCTGACCCCAGCCCACAGGCCCCAGACCAGCCAGGGCAGGTGCCAGCAGGGGGGCCGTCCTGATCACCCCACCAGTTGCCCCGCAGATTGGCCCTGATAGCCAGCCAGGCCTAGGGACCCTACCCATGCACGAATTTCATGCAAAGGGCCTCTAGTTAATAATAACACAAGTATAAACTCTGTGTTTTGTGTACTCACAACTGTAAGCCTACATTTGCCCGCTCCTGCATTTTTACAGGTATGAACACAAGGAGCTCTACTGTTTTAATGTTTTCTAACCAATTAGTGTCCTTATTTACTTTGATGCTCAAATTGTCCCAGATTTGATCAGTGGGAACAATTTGAGCTGGCTCCTGCCTGCTGGATCTTCTTAGCATGCCCCCATCCTTCTGAGTGCTCCCTTGCTTTCTGGCATAAGACGATCCAGGTCCCTTTGTACTTCCTGCCTTGGCTCTGGAATCAGCCGTTTTCTCAAGAAGCCTGGCCCCTTGTATTGGAGAATGACATTTAGAGACCATGATGAGTGTGCACGAGAGGGTTTCAAACAAGGGTGGGCGATAGGGCTTGCAGAGGCTGCTGCGGTGGGAACCGCTGTGCTCCAAACACAGTGTTTCTCTTGAATGCCCTAAGTGTTTGCACCGTTGCAGACCTTTAGTGGTTCATCTATAAATAACTGGCTGATGGATTTGTTCATGGACAGATTACATTTATTGTTTGATAATCGAGCCAAAGTTATTAATAGTTTATTATGTGCATTTTTATGAACTTTCTGCAATAGGTAAGCAAGGAACATGGTAGCTGTGAGATCATCCTGGCCATCCTCCATTTGCCTACTGACGCTTCTTGGACCTCAGCGCTGGGAGGTCATCTCTGGGTCACGCATGTGGCCAGCGGCAGAGCCAGCCCTGGACTCTGGCCCTCAGGCTCAGGGCCTTGCATGGCATACACCTCTCATCAGGACCATGCGTGAGGGTTGCCAAAAAGAATCTTTCCTTTTGACAGAAAAGGCCTGCCAGAGCCTCACGCCTGACTTCCCTGGTGCGACTTGACCTGGGAGCCCTGCCTTCTGCCCAGGCCAGCAGGGCCCCACATTCCCGGCTCACAGATTCACTCCCCTGCCGCTGGAGGGCGCTCCTACCTGCCACAGACCAAGCATGCGCACCACTGCTCCTAGTCGGCCTGTGAAACTGGCGACTAGACTATCCACAGGCCCAGGTGGCAGCAGGGGTTCGGGAAGGGCCCCACCGCTGCCCCGAGGCTCCCTGTCTATTTCATGGGAAGAGTAAGCAGTCTTACTCCTTACTCACTAAAAACAAATAAATAAGTGAAAACAATTCTCCAAAAGGGCAGTGGGTGCGAGTGCCGCTGAGGGTGGCTGAGCTCTTCCCGCGCACCTTTCTCTCCGTGAGTCCTTCCTCCATGACCCGCACAAGAAGTGAGAGCTGGGAGCACCCCACCGTCCCCCACAACACACCCTGCAGCTGAGGTCTCCGCTGCTGCTGCTGCAGGTTCATGGCCAGGCTCGGCCGCGGCTTCGGCCCTCCTGTGCCTGCTGGCGGGTTCCTTCCCGCGTGTCCCTTCCTAGGCTTCCCGGGGCTCCCTTCTAGCCGTCAGCAGCATTTTCATAAGCTTCTTGCTGCCCTAAGAGGACTTAGTTCCAGTTCTCAGCTTTCCACCCGCCAAGTCTCCGGACAGGGCCGCCCGCCTTCGCCGCACAGGTCTCCCTCTGCCGCCTTTGCCGCTCTCTGAGCGAGGGCTCCCGGGGCAGAGCCTCGGCAGGTGTTTCCTGGCACCTTTCCTGGGAAACGGAAACTGCGACCCAGGACCCAGCTGGGGAGGTGCATCTGTACACGGACCAGCAGTACAGTGTCCACGGTGGGACCAGCACTCACATAAGGGCACTTCAATAACGCCGGTTGCAACAGGAGGAAGCGAGGCAGCGGCTGGAGTTAGACCTGGTTCCAATGCCAGCTGCACCCGCTACTGGCAGTGGGGTCGTTGGCACATTATTAACCTGGGAAGGGCCTGAACGCAGGCTACTGCCCCCAGGGACTGCGTTACCCTAAGTTAATGAATCTCAAGGTTGTAGTTATAAGTTTGTAGCCTTTGTTTCCTCCACAGACCCATCCATTTGTGCCCATTTCTATGGATTGTTCACCTGTTTGACGGGAACAGCCTCTCTCCTCCCTGAGGAATTGACAGCACTGGGGAGTGCGGAGCCTCATGGGCACCCCTAGTTTCCTTGGGAATGGAAACATCACTGCCACTCTGGCCTTCAGACCTTTACTCCAATGCCCCCTCGGAGTTTCTTGAAACCATGTTGGTGAAAATGCTTGGAACTGCCAATGCTGTTTGAATGTCAGCGTGAAGTAAGTCCTGCCTTGTTCAGGCCTCATTCCCTAGCAAAGCACGGCGCCCACTGGAATCCAGGGAGAGACCTGGAGAAAGGCATCGGCTGGGCTGTACCCCCAGCCCATTGGGTAGCGTCCCTGGGTGGGGCCCAGGCACCTGCACTTGTTTCCGGTTCCTTGGATGATGCTGTTGTGCAGCTGAGGGTGGGAACCACAACCTCAGAAAGCCACCGTGGGGCTCCCAGATCATTAACCCTGGGGTATTTATCTCTGCCATTTATTTGGTGCTTTAGCATTTGCTTCCTTGTACTATCATTTGTCATTTTATTTCTCCCTCCCAGGGTAGATGGTACCTTTCCAACCTCTTCATCTTCCCCCTGCCCCCTGGCTCTGGGCATTTAAAGTTGCCTGAAATTGTGAGCAGGAGGATGTAGCTGCCTACTGTGTCCTGAGGCCCAATTAATTCCACTGGAAGAAAGAAGAGCACCCACTTGTTCAGACCTTTCTGTGCCAGGAGCTTCCATGCTAGCATTCCCCTAAGACATGGGCCAGGAAAGGAGCTCATTGGCCCCTCACCCTCAGGAGGCGAGGTTTAGGGAAGTGTGTTGAGTAGTTTGCCTAAGGCCACAGGACCTGCCACTGCAGGAGGTGGGTTCTTACACTGGTCTGTGCCCCGAAGCACCTGCTTCCCTCCCAATGCTGCCCTTTCTGTGGTCTCACTGAGCAAGGTCTCATCAGAGAGAAAGCGTCTGGGTGTGAGGCTGGAGCCAGCTCAAGTGTGAGTAAGAGAACTGTAAACCTGAGATCTGGATTTTCACCGCACAAGTTCCCGAAATGATTCATACTCACTTTGTGTGGCCAGGCTTAGACCTGAATGACTAGCTCAGCTAGGAAATTTGGGTGCTTTCCTGCGTCCCTGCTGAGATTTAATAATAAGGTGGTCTATAAATGTTTAGTGGTCGAATAGAGGGCTTTTTCATTTTGGGATGGGAATCAACATCCTTTGAGAATTGCATTTGAAAGTTGCAAATGATCTCTGACCCTCATGCTTTTCAAGATAACTTACGTAGATTACCTTTTTTAAAAAAACACGAATGTGAGTAAATAGAACAGGGAAACCATTCAAACCTGGAGGTCCTTTCCCTCCGGAAGTGTGAGGACAGCCTGCTGGGCCAAGCAGAGTCAGGCAGTGGCACTGACATTCTCCTAAGTGAAGGCTGCACCTGAGAAAGCTTTCTCTCCAGGCCGTCCCTGTCCTGCTCCTTTACGCCCAGAGAAGCATCTGCCAAATCCCGAACTGGCCTCAGATGCCTCAGTGCTTTCTGCCTGTTCTACCTGTTGCTGGACAAGAGCACAAGGTCACCTTCTATGGCAGCTGTCCTCCCTCATGGCTGGGAGGATGGCTCTGGGGCATGTTAACAGTGCAGTTCAGCGGGTCTGGGGCCATGTTGTTGGGCCTCCCTGACTTCTCGGGGCTGTGAACCATGCTTCGGAAATGCTCACTTGTCAGGACTCAAGGATTGCTCAGTCCAACCTTTGGAGGAAGAGGGTTTTCAGGGAATCCCCAACATGTTAGCTTTTCCTCCTTTTTGTCTGTTCTCCTGTTACATCAGGTATCCTCTGGGCTCTTCTCTGGGTGCCCTGTGGTGGTGGTGGTGCGGGGAGGCCGGGCTGGGGAGTGTGAGAGGAGGGGAGGAAGCAGAAGCAGGCCTGGGAAAGGGGAGAAGCTGGGCTGCAATGCAATCTGGGTGAAGGCCTCAGCGGAGCTCACAGAGAGCCCAGGAGTGGAGAGGGCCCTTCAGAGGTGTCCCTCGCGAGGTGTCTCAGGCCAGCTCTGGGTCTTTGTTGCCCTGCCCTAATTAGTTATCCCTGAAGAGGGCTGCAGCCAATGGTTGTCTTCCCGCAACCCTGGAACATTCTGGGGAATAAGTCTTTCGTTCCTGCAAGGGATCTGGGTGGCCCTCATGCTGTCCACCATGACTCTTGTGACTACCAGGACTTTTTGCAACTAAACCCCAAAAGCTCTTCCATGAGCTGAATGAATGTTCAGCTGCGGGAATCTGCAGCCCTTGTGCCTGGCCATATTCTGCCTCTAGGCAACTCAAGGGGCTTTAATGACTCTCCCACCCAAAGTCATGCAAATATTTGAAGGTGGGACTTCCATGCTGTGCCTGAAGCCCAGAGGTGGCAGATGCAGTCCCGTGGGCCCCTCTGTCTAAGGTGGATGCTATGACTGTCATGTCTGGAAAACAATTTCTATACACCAGGCCCTCTCCTTAGAAAATTTCCATGCATTTAACCTTCACAACAAACCTGAAATAGAATCTATAAAAGCATTACTCTCATTTTGCCAACAAAGAGTGATAGAGATGCTCAGAGAAATTACATAACTTTCCTGAAGTCCCTGTGCAGTCGATGGTCAAGCCTGATGCTCACCGGCACCAGAAGGATCCACTTAGAAACTGGGTCCTGGGTCCCACCTGGGAAAGGGAAAACAGATGCGCTTTGGGATTGGCATGAGAACAACCCCTTCCTGCCACCAGCAGGCCAGACAGAGCCCACGGCCTGCTTGGATTGAACTTGCATCCTCAGTGCAAGGTCTCTGCCATTCTCCCTCTGAAGCTCACACTCCAGACTTTCCTAAGCAGAAGAAGGTCTCCAGGGAACCCCAGATATTAGGTCAAGCAGCCCAAGTCCGCCTCCTTTTACAGCTGAGTAAACTGAGGCCCAGGGAAGTGAAGTCACATACCTAAGGTTACTTGACCCTCCTTGGAAGTCTGGCCCTTTTAAGATATATGTGTAAGAACTATCCAGCTTCTTCAATAAAAATACAATGCCATACACAGCCTGTTTCTCACTCGACTGTTTTATTAGAGGCGGGCAGGAAACCCTAAAACCACAGGAGAACTAATTAGCAAGCAGGGAGGTGACATGCTTCCACGCCATCTGCTGCCTCACCGCCAGGGTCCTAAGTAGGATGGACGACCCCAGGTTTCACCCCGGGCTCCAGTGCACAGAGCTGCAGAGATTCCAAGTCGCATTGCTAAGTGAGCACAGTTCATCACAGTGCTCAGCACCCCCACATTTATGACCACCTCTCTGAGTTCGTGGGGGCCTACTCCTGGGCCCCAGAGGCCCCCTTGCCAGCCAGAGGAGAAGGATGGCATTGCATGTGTGCTCAGGAAAGGGTGGGGGACCCTGTGCTGTCCCTGTAGAAGCAGTGTCTCCCAAGGCTGCTGCTTCTCAGGAGGAGGACTTGGGACCGACATGCTTTTCCTTCGGTGCTGTCCCCCATCCTATTCCACTGCACCCCATGCCACCTTCAAATGCAACCACGTGCTCAACCACCAAACCCGTGTCACAGAAATACACAATTCTGATTCTTGCAGTTTCAATATCAACTGAGCCCTTAGGTAGGAAATGACCTACATAGTATTAAATATGGAAATATAAGACTGTTTATCTTTTAAAAAAATATCTCTGACCCACTTTCAGGCCACCAACACAGGTACCCCTGGGTAAGGCAGATTCCAGTTGATTCTGAACAGCACATATGCTAATATAATTAGCGGTTCTCCTAGGATTTACAGTAATTCAGTCAAAGCCCTTCTCTTGCCTCCCAGCAAGGGCCATTTCTAAAACATGCCTTAATTCATTTGTCAGAACATGGCTGCTGCATCAAGGGCCTGAACGAAGACAGCAAATTCTCAAACATGGGCTCATGCATCCTCTATAGGCTGTGGCCTTTGGGGGAGGAGAAGAGCTGAGGCGTTCTGGTGATGAATTCACAAAAGGAGTGCTTGTCATTCATCCCTTTGTTTGCCAGTGGATCTAAGAAACCTCTTTAAAGTTATTTTTTAAAGAATGGTTCTATCATATTAAAGGTACTAACTGTGATTTAAAATCCCTGGCTGGCAAAAAGCCAACAGAGCAGGCTCCTTCCACTCTGGTGTGGTGAGCAGAGTATGCGATTGGAGATCAGAGATCCAGGCTCAAGTCCCAGCCCCGCCGGTTAATGGCAGGATGACCTGGGTAGTCATTATCTTTATGTTCCACTTTCTTCCTCTGAACACGAGAATCACATTCATGCTTACTTTGTTGAGTTATTTATAAAGACAAAATAAGATCATGTATGTGTTTTATCGACTTCTGTTGCCTTCCCTGAGGATATGGAATCTTCTATATTTTTGATTCACAGGCAGAAGGGTTGAGTCAGCACTGAGAATCAAGACAAGTTCATTTCCATCATGTTTTGCTTCCCAGTTTATCTTTCAGCCTTCAGAGGTACCCAATCTCTTTCCATTCTGTATGGCATGAAATGGATTATAAATTCAATCATACAAAAGTTTAAATGTCTCTCACGGGGACATTTTCTTGGTTACAGGAACCAAACTTTAATCTGAACTGCTCAAGTTCTCTGAGTGAGAGGCTGAGGGACTAATGTGAGGACACAGAGGCATACTGGATCTCAAAATTTCATGAGTAGGCAAAACTGCCTAGTTGTGGATATTTAAGAACACCCCTGTGGATGGCAGGGTGTGATCTGAAGGAGCAATTTTCCACAAGAGCCCAGGTAACTCTTACCAATATTTGAACCTGTCCCACTTCACACCTGCTGGGAATAACTACCTTCACAGGCCGCTTGCACTTGAGATCTTGGATGTTAACACCCAAACTCAGAGAAAACAGTTGGGGGCTCCTTTTGATGCTATTCTAAATGGAATTGTTTTCTGATTTGTATGTTCAGATTATTCATTGCAAGTGTGTACAAATAAAAAATGTTTTTAAAAATTCTTTATTGTTTAAAGTATTACATGAGTCTCCTTTTTTCACCCATTGACCTCTTCCCCTCCATCCCCTCCCCCAAGCACAACACCTCACTCCCACTACTGTCCATTCGTTTTGCTCATAACAATTGACTTTTATATATGACTAGAGGCCCAGTGCACAAAATTTGTGCACGGGTTTGTGTGTGTGTGTGTGTGTGTGTGTGTCCCTCAGCCCAGCCTGCACCAATCTGGGACCCCTCAAGGGATGTCTAGCTGCCCATTTAGGCCCAATCCCAGTGGGGTCGGGCCTAAATAGGCAATTGGACATCCCTTTCACAATCCAGGATGGCTGGCTCCCAAACACTTGCCTGCCTGCCTGATTGTCCCTAATCTCTTCTGCCTGCCTGCCTGATTGTTCCTAATCCCTTCTGCCTGCCAGCCTGCTCACCCCCTAACCACTCCCCTGACAGCCTGATCGACACCTAACTGCTCCCTTGCCTGCCTGGTAGTCCCTAACTGTCCTCCCCTGCAGGCCTGATTGCTCCCAACTGCCTTCCCCTGCTGGCCATCTTGTGGCAGCCATCTTGTGTTCACATGGGGGTGGCCATCTTGTGTGTTGGAGTGATGGTCCATTTGCATATTACCTCTTTATTATAGAAGATTTTTATCCTGCCACCCTGCTGAACTCACATATTAGCTCCAATGAGCGTTCTAATTTTAAGTAAAGTCTTTAGGATTTTCTCTATACTACAGGATCATCCCATCTATGAATAGACAGGTTTTACTTCTTCCTTTCCAATCCAATCCTTTTTATTTATTTCTTTTGCCTGATTGCCCTAGCCACCACCACCAGGGCAATGCTGAATAGAAGTGGTAAGAGGGTACATCCTTATCTTGTTCCTGATAATAAGAGAAAAGTATGCCATCTTTCACCATTGAGTGTGCTGTTAGCTGGGGGTTTCTCCCAGATTCCCTTTACGAGGTTGAGGAAGTTCCCTTCTAACTTTTTGTAATAAAAGGTGGTTGAATTTCATCAAAGTTATTCTTCACCTATTGACATGAGCATGTGGTTTCAATCTTTATTCTGTTATCATGGTATATTACATTGATCAATTTTTGGATAATAAATCAGCCTTATATTCCTAGGATAAGGCCCACCTGATCATGGTGTATAATCGATTTTATATGTTGCTGAATTTGATTTGCTAGTATTTTGTTGAGGACTTTTTGCATCTGTATTCATAAGTGATATTGGTCTATTGCTTTCTTTACTTGTGATGTCTTGGTTTGGTTTTGGTGTTAGGATTACACTGGTCTCATAGAATGAGTTGGGAAATGTCCCTCCATTTCTGCTTTTTGGAACAGTTTCTCAAGCATAGGTGTTAATTCCTAAAATGTTTGGTAGAATTCACCAGTGACATTTTCTCTTACAGAGACATTTTCCTGTGACATAGCCAGTGTGTAGTTTTTATTACTAATTCAATCTCTCTGCTTATGATTTGTCTAGTCAGAGTTTTTATTTTTTATTAATTGGGAGACTCTTAAAAGAATCATGTCACCATTAAGAATGGACAATCTCAGAGACCTCACTGGGTGGCCACTTGCAGCTGTGCCTTTTCCTTCTTCTAAGCAATTATACTGTAGTCACAGCATGTAGAAATTTTTTGTGAGCAAGTTTAACTCCCTGAACCATTCTATCCAAAATATAGACTTGTAAGTAAGCAGAAGTGGGATAAAATTAAATTCCATAACTTTTCAGTTCACCACAAAATGTAGCAGGTGTTCACTGAGAGGCCCAGAGCTCTTCTTAAAGCTGGAGAAGGCTGGGTGGCATCACATGGCCTTTGAGAGGTGGTCAGCCTCCAGGAAAATCAGGCAGCAATACTCTTGTTTTCATTCCTCTTGAAAAGCTCAGAGGCCTCTGGAGGGTCATCATCAACAATAGCCTCTCCTGGACCCCAGGGACCAGAGCTTTTCAGAGTTGTCACCATGGACCCAGTTTCTCATGATTTCCTTTCCACTCCCACCCGGTTTCCAGGAAGTTGCAGTGTCCTTGAGTTTTTTATTTCTTGCTGTCTCTGAGAGGCATTTTCATTGCTATTGGTAATTGTTATGTGGTAACGGCATGAAGATGCCAAGCTAATAAATATGCAGAAGTTGCAAAACTCTAGGAATCCAACCAAGTTCTCACAGTCATGCTTGGACTGTACTTATTGACTTCCTTACTTCCTGGGAGCCAGAGGCTCTTATGTGTCCTTGTTCTCCAAGTTTACTTCTAAAAGGAGAGCTTTTCAAACTGCTCCGTTAATTAGACCCCCTCGTTTCTAAGGTGTACAGGTCTCTTACTCTCTAGGGTCTGAAAAGGCAGAGTGAGGACGGCACCAGGGGAAGGAATGGCTATCATGGCTTCCTTCCTGCCCCAAGCCACCATCAGCCCTTGTCCAGTGAATCCAGGAACCTCTTGCTGCTTTTCCTGCTTTTGTCCTTGTCCCCAACTGTCCATCCTCATTATGGAAGCCAGAATCCTCGTGTTCAAACACAAGGCAGATCATGACATTCCTCAGCTAAGACTTGTCCAATGGCTTCTTATTTTACTCAGAATAAAAACCAGGCCTTATTGTGACCCCCGAGGACCCCTGGCATGGCTCCCCACCTGTCTTTCTGCCCTCCTCTCTTTCCACCCCATCCACCTGCTTCAGTCTCAGTGGTCCCCTTGCACACCAAGGCAATTCCTGTTCCCTCTGCCTGGAACAGTGTTCCTCCAGGTGGTCAGAGGTCATCACTTACTGCCTCCAGGTATTTACACAAATATCACATTCAAAGCAAGGCTGCGCTTGACTGTTCTATTTAAAACCTAATCTCCATTCTCACCTCTAAAACATATATCTTCTTTATTTATTTGCATTTTATTCATCAGTTATGTTATTGTCTTTCTCCCCACTAGACTGTAGGTTACATGAGAGCAGAAGTTTTGCTATTTGTTCACTGAAGGGATTGGGATTCCGTAAGGACATCTTTTGTGCTGCCTGACATTTCCCCACTCAAGCAGCTGCAAGTCATCCTGAAAGGCCAGCTTTACGCTGTGACAGAGTTCCTCCTGGATCCATAGAACAAGCTGAGTGAAGCTTGGGTAACCATGCTGGCTAGGCAGCTCCAAGGAAAGTGTTCTTCCTCTCCCAAGTAGAGAAATAAACAAAAATCAAAGCCTGGCCAGTGTTGCTCAGTGATTGAGCGTCGACTTGTGAGCCAAGAGGTCAGTGGTTCAATTCCCTATCAGGACACTGCCTGGGTTGTGGGCTTGGTCCCCAGTAAGGAGCAAGTAGGAGGCAGCCAGTCAATGTTTCTACCTCTCTATGCCACTCCTTCTCTGTATATTAAAAAAAAAGAAATCAATAAAAATATATAAAAACATTCAGTGCACAGAGTATTACCACCTTTCTTTGAAAAGGCATTATTTCTAGGAGATGTCTTAGCAAAGCTCAGACTTTCCTGAATCTAGTTAAGTAAGTTACCTAGGCACTAACTCTTAATGTAATTTTCCAAATTATCTCTCATCTTAAACTTTCCTAGCTTTGAGTTGAAGGCTCTGCAAAGGCATTACAGTGACTCCAGCCTAAATATTGGAATATGGGAGAAGCTATGTTCATGAAGAAGGTCACAATAATTCCTTTATATTTTTACCTCCTTCTTTGACAGCCTTAAATTCCAATAGGAGCCATTGTTCCTTTGCTTACATCATAGACTGGAACTCTCTCCCTGCACTGTCCTTGCCTGGCAAAACCTCAATCATGATGCAATCCAACTTTCTTACATCTGCAGCTGAGCAGCTGAGAATGAGTGAAGAAAACCACAGAGCCAGCAGACTGGTCTGACCTAAAGCCCTGACCACTTACTTCAGTTGGCACCTTAGTGCTACCAGCAATCCTGCCCTCTGAGTTTCGCTCACCTTCCCACTCTCCTTGACAGCTATTCAGACCTCTCTCTTCTCTGACCATCTGGCCAGCAGATGAACTTGATTCTTATTCCACTGAAAAGATAGAAGCAATTAGAGAAGAACTTCCACAACCAACTTGCTAACACCTCAGTTGGGACCTAGAGACACTGCCATCTCTCCTCTTACCATGGATGAACTGACCATGTGTCTTAGTTGGTTCAGGCTGTTACGATAGAATATCACAGACAAGGTGGCTCAAACAATGTACTTTATTTTTCACATCTGGAAGCTGAGAAGTCCAAGGACAACAGCATGGTTTTGCTGGGGCCCCTCTTCCTGGTTTACAGATGGATGCTCACTGTGTCTTTAAATTGCAGAGTGAGTGAGATACATTCTCTTTCTCTTCCTATAAGGACACTAATCTCATCATAGGGACTCTGCCCTCTTGACCTCATCTGACCTAAAACCCCACCTCAAATACCATCCCAAAGGGAGGCAGGGTTTCAACAGATGAATTTTGAGGGGCATAAACATGAAGTCCATAACACGATGTCCCTACCTTAGCCTACCCCTCCACTTGGGGCGTTGGATCCCATCCCCTCTTGCCTATTCAAGGACTTCACACCAACCATTATTTCCTCTCTTTAACAAATAGCCTTAATCCTCCCTCTTTACATGAACATGCAAACATGCTGAACTATCCCCCAACTTTAAACATGAGAAATAAAACTCTTTAGCTCAATCCCTGAAAGCCTTAGCCTCGTTCCTCTTTCCTTCTTTATATGAAGATAGTGTGTAGTCTGTCTCCACTTCCTCCGCCACTGTTTTCAGTTCATGCCAACCTGGTCCTCATTCTCATCACACCACTGACAGCTTTAATTAAGGTCCTTGCTGATATCCCCCTGCTAAACCTAGCTGTCATTCCCAGCCTTTATCTTACCTACCATCTCTTCCTGAGTGTCTTCTCTTTAGCAATCCATCTCGGAATGCCCAGAGCTTGGTTCTCTGATCTCTACTCCTCTCTCTCTATATATATCCACTCCTGAAGAGGTATCAACTGCTTCCCATCGCTCATGACTGCTGAGTGACACCTCCACCCCAGGCCTCTTCCAAGAGTGGCAGACTCAGACTTGACCTCTGCCTCCAGATTAAGTATCATCTCAAACTTGCTGTGTCCAAATAAAACTGGAACAAGTACCGTTTTCCCCTATAAATTAGTAGTACTCTAAGCCAAACATCTGCATCATCCTTCATTCTTCTCTCTCACATACCACTATCAACCCATCATCCAATTGTTCAGACGAGTCTAAAATCCAACCCTTTTTTCACCACCTACCCCATTACCAGACCAGGAATATTGCGATGGCCCAGCTGGTCTCGTCCTGTTTCCCCTTGTGATGATCCCTGTTATCTATTCTACACCCAGTGGCCAGAGTGGATCTTTAAAAGAAAAACAACATATAATGTATACCATTCTACTTGTAAGCCCCAAGTCTAGCAATGGCTTTCCATCTCACTTACAGGAAAGTCTGCTTGCCGGCAAGCTGCATGACCTCCTCTCCTCTCTTCCCCTCCTAACTTGCTGTATGCCAGCTGTGCTGGCCTCCTGGTCCTTTCTGTAAAGCATGCCTCAGGGCCTCTGAGCTTGCTATACTCTCTGCCAGATTCACTTTCTGCCAGACACCTGCCTACCTCGCTCCTGGACTTGTATCAGTCAGACCTTCTCAGAATGCTTTCTATAAACTAGCACAGGCTGTACCTACCCAGCCCCTTGTTTTCTTCCTAGCACGTTGGTCTCACTGACATATGATATGTTTATCTGTTTAGAGTCTGTCTCCCCTGTCTACAGGGGAATGTAAGCTCCTTAAAAGCAAACCCCTCTGATTGGTTCACAATGATTGACACATAGCCACCCTTTTAGCATCTTCTGTATGAATAAAGAATTAATTTATAATAGTAGAATTCATAAACAATCTGTGTGCCATGGCAGACACGTGAGTAAGTGAATTACAGTTTCACTATGGAATTCTACATAGTCCATAAAATGGATGGAATCACTCATAGGTATCACTCCAAGGACACGAACAGTTTTCAAAAAGGACTTCAAATTGTTAACAGACACACAGGGGAAAAGTATTACCCACCTAGCAACCAAGGAAAAGTAATTTACAAGAACTCCGGGAGACTGTTTTCCCGTTACTAAGTTAGCACATGTTTCTCTTTAAATGTGCACCAGCAGGTCCCGGAAAGGCTTTCCGGTGCTGGACTTTCCCTCCAGGGGATGTAAATTTATACAACACCTTTGAAAAGAAATTGGACAAAAATGCACATATTACATCAAGATGTTCATTCTTTTTCATCTGGTAATTCTGTTGGGAGTATCACATAAGAGCATAACAAATCCCACGGAGATATATACATATATCTTTACCAAATGTATCTGTATGTAAAGCAGTTAGTCTACCTGTCTCATAGTTAGGGAAATGATGATGTTTCTACTCCACTGAACACGATAAAACTACTAAAATTATGTTCATTAAGGGTTTTATTGATGTGTAGAAATGTTTACACATAATATGATACTAACAGCTAGCCCCGAGGAAGACAGCAGGTTCCCCAAGAAGGAGTGAAAGCCATCCGCAGAGTTCCTTTAGGAGCTGGAGGTCCTGACTTCTGCACAGGATTACTGACTTTGTGTTTTCTATTTGTGTCCCCAAAGGTTTAATTAAATTTCTCTTCAGATAATGCTTTGACTGAGCACTTTTCAGTGGCATATGGAAGAAGAGACGTGACAAAGAGGGGTTCCACCAAGTGTTCTCATTACCCACCTTTCAACGTCCAGGAGGAGCTGAAGGGAACAGCAGAGGCGCCAGTTAGCCATGTGGAATCCCCAAGTCAGAACTGCTAAACCTGAGGCTTTTCCTCTGGTGCACATAGCTGCACCTGCAGGCAGAGCCCAGCTTCAGTTCATCCAGAGGAGTGAATGGCTCACTGACTTTTTAAAAAATGCAATCTTAAATTGTTGAGATAGTTGTAGATTCACATTCAGAATGAACAGAAACACTCACCAAGTTTCCCTCAGTGGTAACATTTGGCAATACTGTAGTACAATACCACAACCAGGACATTGATACTGTCCACTAATCTCATACAGATGGCCTTAGTCTTGTGTGTGTGTGTGTGTGTGTGTGT